>JTDE01003632.1:0-43796 GCA_014338405.1 Paragonimus skrjabini miyazakii
ACTCAGTCATCGAACATCTTCCCAGCCGAATGCATCAGGTAGAGGTACACACAGAAAGCATAACCGCCGACTTAGCAGCACAAGTGAAAGAACTTTGTCACACACGATGATGCCTGTTTACAGAATCCTCCAACGATGTTCACGTCACACAACTGATTGTTACGGAACCCAACCAGAATTACTCCTCGCCTCTACATCACAGTGATGTAACATAGAGCTGGCGTGTTGCCCACGAAAATCCGTTGCTCACGTGGCCGCCCAAAATCACCAGAGGAATTAAACTGCCAATGTGGTACTAGCTATGATAGTTTCACATTCTTCAGTCATGTTCTCTTATCCATTTTAACAGATGCAACCGACACAACACTACAGTTCCATTAATAATTCGCAAATTGAGAAACAAGAAATTCTCAATGATCCCAGAATCGCATATCCTCACGATCCGCGCATTTCCTAAACCCGACATCCTGATATTCAGATACGGTGCAATCTTCGTTGCCGATGTGGTCATTTGTGACCCATGCAGAATTGAAGCCACAGTCAAACTGAAGAAGCACAAATACGGCTCCAAAAAAATCGTTCAAGGCACTTCTGCCTTCCTCTGTTCCTTGAACCGCCCTTTCTCTAAAATATCGCGATATCCCATTGTAATTAGTAACGGAGGATTCATACATTCACGATCACATAAATTCCTCTAGCAAATAGGTTTCCAAGACATTTGTGTAGCATCTATTCAAGGCTCCCTCAAAACATTCGATTCAAGTATGAGATATTTAGGACAATTATGACACAACCATATATAGACTTCAATAAACGTTTATTTCTGATCCGCTGATCCAAATATGCACCATGTGACGTACGAATCACAATACGCGTCTCATTTACGCATGGGTATTGTACACCATCTTGGCGAATCGTGTACATCCCCGATCTGGGAGATGTATGTCTTCCGTTAGAAATAAGTTGTCAATGTTACTCCGGAGAAAATAACATGATTTGCGTCTTCTCTTCGTCCTGTTGAAATTCAACAATAGAATGTTTTAAACTATTGTCAATCCCTTCCTACCGGTCAGCAGTAGTGATCATCTCCTGCAGCAATGTTTTTGTACGCACGTGTCAGTTTCAAACAACTTACTTTCCTAAAACATATTATTGGACCTGATCATCGTACGTGCCGTTCACAATTCAAAATGCTTGTCGTCCGATAGAACTCGTGAACACTGTTGTTTCTGTATAAATATGGTATAATTTCCATACAACGAGAGTGCTTTGTGCCGTTAAGATCACGGTTATCCTGGTTTCCTTGATTTTGTAATTTAGTGTCTGACTCCACTCAGATAGCAATGGTGTATCTTGACCCGCAGGACAAATGCATAGTATAGTGGTAATCAGCAACGAGCATGAGCGGTTGCCAGGTCGAACTGTATACTACACACTGTCAATGTGCATTCGTTATTGGGTTAAAAATCAGCTATCCCACCAAGAAAGTCACACGATTTAATCCAGTCTGACGCAATCACATGCAAGCTTCAAAACGCACCGGCATGTCGTGAATGATGACCCTCGCGAATGTGTCGGCCGCCCAGACGCATGCTTGTCCTATGCGTGTGCCACGCTTAACGGAACACGACATGTCTTAAAATGACTTCTGCTTTGAAGTTGTTTACCGAACGCACCACTGGTTGGATCGGCGTAATGTTCATTGTGGCCTTCAGTGATGTCGAATTACGCTCAACTAGACACTGAGTGACGTATGTTGGCAGAACAGAATAGGCCGATTGCAGAACGCGGAACAACGACAGAATACATTTGTTGATTAAATTATTCCAAACAAAGAGTGAAGAACCAGTATCGAATTTATGTAACAAAACGTCCAGCAATAATCCCCTTGTATTACGGCAATAAGGCTTATCTTTTCAGGGTTCTTGGTTCGGATGAAATAAACAACCATCTAGAAAATATGTTTCACAAAATGTATACCATATGACAGATACATTAACAAATGTGTGTGGACAAATCGGGCGGTTCTTATTTAAATGCCGGACAATATCGACATGTTTAATTGACTACTGACATTTTGGCAGTAGTGCAATCTAGTCTGTAGTAATTCAACCATGATGTAGATAATTGAAATCTGTTAATAATTCCTAGAAAAAGGGGGCTGACCGAAAAGTCTGCAGGAATACGACAGCTGTGAGTGATATTCATTGCAGGTGAAGAAAATCCTCTACAACTCACCAGCAGTTCTTATAAACGAAGTTTCAGTTCTGAAGTCAAGTTGCGCATGTCGCGCGGAACCACGGATAAATCAACTGATACTAGAACAACAAATAGACTCCCTTTAGTAGCCTAATACTACTAGTTCGTTAAATCAGGCTAGGAGTATATTGACTGTGAGCCACGTCCAACCGACGATCGTTTTCATCAACTCAGTAGTGTGTGCTAGCGAAATCCTTTAGGCAAATCATGTACACATCATTAAACACAGTCAACTGTAACACGTCATCTCGTTTCAAAATATCGGTTTCTGTGGCATGAACGCAACCTTTTATTTGTCTTTGAGACAACGTTTCTGGCGCATCCCGATCTGAACCCTTCGACAAGTCATCCATGCAGTCGCCACCGGGTAAATCTCAATAGCGTACATCATTTAGAGTCTTGAAGCAGGACAATACGAAAAACACCAGTGAAGGAGTGCTGACAAATCTGATCAACTAATCCAGGCAGTAGCTTCACCAGACCTGAAGAGTAAGCACGCCAACCATGCTTAAAAAATATGGAAAGATGTCAACACTAGAGCGAATATGTACTTAAATGTGCTTTTTGACGTAAACTGGACATGGCAGTTTAAAGTTCTTCCTTCGCATGGAGTACTGGATTATTGTGTGATGTGGTTTGCTGTCGCTTCGATTTGTTGTACCTTTACAAGTAGGCACTTGCCTGGAATGTATAAAATCACTTGCTCTTGCTACTGATGACTACGTGACAGCGGATCGACTTTCTAGTGACGAATACTTGTATTTCATCTAGCCACCATTTTTCATCCAACAATGTATATGACCCTCACTGATTCATTCCATTTCGAAAACGTTCACACTTCCGTACTTGCAATCGTTCAATCAGGTTCAATTCCACAGTTATTTCATTAAACCTGTCGGATACTTACGAGTTATAGGAAGAAGTCGTATTCCCACAAGCGCTGGGAAAGATGCTGGATGCAGTCGCTTTGAGCCGAATCTGATGTGAACGACAGCAACCAGAGAAATACAGTGAACAATGATATGTGCTAATGCTTGTTTGACGACTCTTATAATTGTAATAATCTACATTCTCTCCAAAAACTCATGTAAAATTGTAAATATTTTCCACAGTAGTCTTATAAGTCACGCTTTATGGAGTGTTTCAACGCTTAATCACAGAATCCGTTATTTTATATGATCGATTTAGTTCTCGAAAAATAAAGTTTAAGTCCAACCGTTAGTCGGAATATTTCGATAAAACCTTTTAATATGGTATAGTCCAAATCTTCTTTCTTTCTTTTACAGAAAACGGAGCTAGATTTAACGAACCATTTAGTCAACGCCGCAACGTCTTCCTCCGCTGGAGGTTTCTTCGAGGCAGCATATAAAGAATCATACGAGATGACGGGTGGACCAAGCGTCGCCATGTCCTAATTGCATTCTTACCAACCAGGTTGATATGATAAACAATGTACATATCGCAGCTCCAATGGGTCGCAATGATCATGGAATAGCTGAATTTAGCCGTCTAGACGATATATTCCCCAAACCACAGGTTTAAAGGCTTACTACTGAGAAAACTCCGCAAAGATAAAGACATATCTTAGCAAGATTGATTGACCTGGCTGCTTCATCACACAACCTGGATGATTACTGGCAACTCATGGTTGAAGAAATCTCCGGTACCGTTAACAATCATGTTTCACTGAAGTGTCCCCGATCTAGTTGAAAGTCGAGGCACCTACAGAGTAGAACTAAACGCCCGATTACATTAAAACGTTCAGCCTGGAACTGATACCAGCTAGAACGAACTGAACTTGCGTTTGTAGAGTATGCCACGTGACGCAATCGTGTCACGACCGCTATGGAATAGGATATGTTTTGTCATCAAGGCGGTCTTGTGCAAAAGTTGGAGGTGAATTCTATGCTTTTCTACAACAAAATCCCAGCACGCACAAGGAATTAAGTTGGCATTTCGCAACTTCAACCTTCTGGTGGATTTATCCATACCGAGGTACAGGCGGCCACCGCTCTGGGTAAACAGTACGTAAGTGTGCACAACTGCAAATCACGAACAACTTTTGAGCACACAAATGGCAACATAACTGAATTACCCCAAATTTCAGTGTCACAAGTCAGAGGACCTACTAACCCAAAAACCACACTGTCCAGACTAGACATCTCTCCTATAATCTTGAAAAGCTGCGTCCTGGAATTAGCAGAACCACTTACAGTACTTTTCAATCACTTGTTATCGACCGACCATCTACCGAAAGGTTGAAAACAGTTCACAACCATGCCTATCTTCAAAGATGGATGCAGATATGATCCAGTAAACTATCGACCAATAGCGTGCTTTCAGTTGTCTCTAAAGTAATAAAGAGCTTAATCGGCGGCTCTTTCTGGGACAAGGTTGAAGACTTGCCACCTGTCACCAAGGAGCAGCGTGGTTTTCTTAAGGGATACTTGTGAATCACGAATCTGTTGATTACTCGTGATGTTTGAACGAAGGCTACCGAAGCAGGACTAGGTATAGACGTGGTTTATCTTGATTTTACCAAAGCCTCAGACACGGCTTATCATCCCATATTGCTGCAGAAATTGAATCATTATGACCTCAATGAGCGCTTACTTGCGTGGCTAGAGGTTCAACGTAAAAGTGAACAGACTGTTTTCGGAGTGATTGTCAGCCAACAGCGGCGTTCCGCAAGGATTAATCTTAGGACCCCTGTTATTCATTCTTTCCTTTTCTGAACTACTCAGTATAGACGGCAAGAAGACATACATTGTGAGATGCAAGCATTTCGTTTATTCTCATCAGTCGATTACATAAAACGTTTGGTTATATAGGTTGAGCGCTTGGCGACAAAACAATGAAATGAACGAAACATCACATGGGAGCAGTCAGGGTTCACTGCCACGGTAAGGAAATTGATTGCGTCAGCACCTTTTGCCAACAAAGGGCCGGTGCGTGACGCTTGATCAACAATGCCTCTGAGAATGCCAACAGCCTGGGGTTGCGGTTACGCAATAGAACCATGAACGAAGTGACAGGGTCAACCACATGACCTGTTGCGATTAAGTGTTTCGCGATCGAAGACGCCTGATTTCTGTTAGAGTGTTGGCACACTGACCCGCGTTGAGTCATTGTTTGCAATAGCCACTTCGGGATGTGCTGACGCAATCAATTTCCTTACCGTGGCAGTGAACTCTGATTGCTCCCATGTGATGTTTCGTTCACTTCATTGTTTTGTCGCCAAGCCCTTAACCTATATAACCGAACGTTTTATGTAATCGACTGATGGGAATAAACGAAATGCTTGCATCTCGCAATGTATGTCTTCTTGCCGTCTTAATGAACTGGATAAAGGGAACTCACTGTTTCAAATTACTCAGTATAGTCAAATCATCGGTGTCCTATGCTGATGACACAAAGCTCTAGAAGTTGTAATGACCTTACAGAACGATTTGAACTGTCAAAACCAGTGATCCATTAACAAAAGCTTGCCGTTCAATGTCAACAGGTGCAAATTCATGCACCTTCACCATCAAAATTGTGCGGACGATTACACTGACGACACAAAGCTGTCCGAGACCTAAGGACCATAGTGACAGACAGTTTGAGTCAATCCACAGATTGTGCTGCTGTGGCCAGAAAGGCGAGAATTACCCCGAACCTCTTAGGAACTCTCAACCCTGAAGTGTTTTCCACTATGGTCGCCTCTATGAGCCACCCACACCTAAAAACGAACATACAAGCATGCCGTCCTTATCTTATGAAAGATTCGGCACTTATTGAAAGTGTTCAGAGGCGATCCATTAGAAGAAGTATGGGATTCAGTAAAATCCCTTACCGAGAAAGGCTGGCAAACTTAGGTCAATTCCCAGTTAATTGCGTACACCTTACGGGGAAGCCTAAGTCTTACCTACAAAATATTGCACACCTCTAGTCATCCACTGGCACACCGTTTAAGAGCTAACTCGTTAAAACTGAACAGTAGCATAGGCAGGCTGCTCTGCAGACGGAACTACTTCGCAGTTAGGATCTGTTTACCTTGGAACGAATTAACCAAATCTGTGGTTACGGTTGGGTCGGTTGAAAGTTTTAAACTATTACTTGAGATAACCTGCACTACTGGTTTCCTAACTGTTATTCTAGCCCAGTCTCACAAGTCATTAACTGCGTATTTCCGAGTGAATCTTATTCCAGTGTTTGTTGCTGAATTGATGGTAGCCAGCAGCTTCAGTGAATGTACATTTCGTATAGTTCCATTCACTTTTTCTTCGCACTTATAAACCGTCCAACACAATTTTCCACCGACCAACACAGAGAGGGGAACGCACAAGCAGAAATCTTCCACCCTCCTGTAACAACATACGAACATATGTTGTGACCACAAAAGACGCTTGGCCTGAGAATTCGTTTATCGAGCAAACGCCCGTATAGGTCATGTCAAAAATCAAACCACAAACGCGTACACTTATTTGCACGTCAGACATGCATTCACATACATCATTGTTATTCACCTTGGTGAAACTTCTGCCGTAGCGCGTACACACTATTTCGATAGTCTCTTCTTGTCCTTCGTCTTCCTGGCGATCGCAGCTTACCGTTTTGTTCCTGAATGTCTCCTGTGAGTAACATACTACTTGTGAGTAGTATACTACTCACAACGAAAATGCCTGTCATACAACACATACTGAGCTTTTACTATACTCTTGGTAAACTTGAATCTTATAACAAAAGCAATCGTTCAGTATAACTGCGTATTTTTTCAAGCCCGTTAGATATTTTACAGCTCTTTAAATGTATATTCTGCAGTTCACTTGCATAATTTTCGTCATGTTCCGTGTTAATATCACGTTATATTTCATCACCAGATGCACATAATTTAGGTAGGTGGTTGACGTTCTGTTTAACAATTAAAAGACATTTTAGATTCTGAGCTGTTAATTATAATAGTATGTAAGTAGCATCATTAGGATCACTAAACATACAAGTAACATCAGAAGGGTGTGCAAACAAAGTCTAGTGTGAATAGTGAACAAATGTAGCAAATGCACTTACAGCAAGGGTTCGGACAAAATACAGAGATGTAATCCATGTGCGTGTCACTGTAGTGCTGGTTGGAATCCTGTAGATGTCGACGTAGTAACCTGCAGGATGGAATAGCACAATAGCTATATCTGGTCACTGGTGCGCGAGGGACCTAGTTAAATTGTGCTCACATGTGTGGGCGGTCTCGTTGTCTCGTCAGCCGCGACGAAGACACTGGGTTGAATCACGTGTCATAGCCTACTGTCCGAGATGAGAGTGAATGTGTTTGATGTCATGTGTGTGTGGGTGCGTATGTGGAGGTGAATGTTACATTGACTGCTGTGGTGCTGACGAGCTGTGAGTCGTTCGAAACCACTGCGGATGCATACACGTATGGGTCGATCAGTTTTCGAACTGATCCACAGGTAACCGATCACATGTCCACATGCTTTGTGCTAGAATCTCTAGTGGTCCCCTCCACATTTTCACCACAGATGGTATAAATAAAAGCCAGTTCAATACACTGTTCCGCTGCCGGACTAATGGCACGTCGTTCGCTTATCTGTGTTCCACGATTGCGATCTGCTTCCAGCATGACAGATTCGTCCAGACCATGTTGTGCACGGCTGCTGTCCAACAAACTGAACTGAACTGAGAGGAGGGTACTCCAACATAACAACATCACCAGAGTCAAACAGTCAGACACATACAGATCGACTTAGTCACTCCAGGACTCACGAACCCGACGTTTCTTCGGTGAAATAAAATTACGTTCCTAAACTGCCATCAGAAGCATCTACGCTAACAGTCTGTACATTCCTAGAAACATCGGTTTACGAACAAACACGATACTTGCAAGGGGTGCGCTACTCCCATTACACCGCCCCGCCCGGTTAGATCAGTACTCCCATGTATCAACATGGTATCCTAAGTCGTGATCACTTAACTGAAACTTGTATGGTGCGAATGTTTTGTGTGGAAAAACTGAATGACCTTCGCATCCTGGATATATGGTTTTTCGGGACGAGCGATCTGTCTACGTCGATCTCGATAACACAAAAATTGCCTTTATCGCGATACCAGAAAATGATTAAATAAGACATGCCAACAGGAAATGGAACGACACGGCTCAGTGACGAGGGCACAAAACTAACAAGTCAAGAGACGCTCACTGTTTTCACAGCATGACTATGATACGTCGCGTCAGAGTCCATAAATGGCGCGATAAACCTAAAAACACAGCATGACGTGTCTCAGGTCTTACGAAAAAAATTGTTAGGTTTTGATTATTATTTTGCAAATCTGTTTCGTTCACGAATGCAACTTTTCATCGCATCGTTTGGTGAAAATCTATCGTGATGTCACAATCCGTATTACAAATATCGTACTTTGTCCGTTTGCACTCACCAGTGTATGCTGGTTTCCAGTCTAGCACCGCCTTTCAAGCGCTGAAGCGGTTACTGAGAGGCATGTGAACAGGCAGGGAGGGTTATCGATCGTGGACCGTGGGAGCAAAAACAGTCGATGGGGCCGAACGACTTCGCTCGAATTGCGAGGACACACTCGCCCCACTCACAGCCAGCTAATCTGGCTGTGGCATCAACGGTCTGGTGCGCGTGTTCGCCCACCTGACTCGGTTAGACGCCGTGCCCGTTGGTCAAACCCCTTGTTTGGGACTCCGGCATCTGTAGTCCAGACCACAGTTCCGGAACATTGGTATGATGGTTGTCACTAAACCTATTTCTCATTACTATTGTTTTATGACATTGTTGACAATAAGCTGTAAAATTGCGCTGGAGAGATAAAATACCTGCTTTGCTTAGTCCGGTTGTTATTACTACTGCATCGAAGTTTCTGGGTCGAGCTAAGTCAATTACGTCATCTCTGTAGTTCTGCAATCATCACAATATGGTGTAGCGTTTATCCGAATTGCTAGTTCCGATCTGTTTAGTGTATGCTTTGGGTGTTCGATTTTTCACTTCTCTTCTGTTGGTTCGGATAGCTGAAAACTGCAGACCATTCAAACGATATGGGCAGGGTGAAATGATTTTCTTAACGTATTATCCTGTCTTCTAATTTTCGGTCATACAGTGGTTACGTGTAATATGTTCATAAACTCTGTGCTTCTTCATTGTCATTCACACAAACGAAATGAAGTATGTTGAAACACGTATTTCGCCTATGTGATTATCTTTCGAAGAGGATTTATTTTTTAAGTTTAATTTATCAAGTAAATACAAGACCCAATAACTTCAAGTTTCATTTTTACAGCAGTCTTCCAAATTGCTTAGTTTAGGCATTTTCACGTAAAACTGGGGTCAAAATCCCTTGCTGTTCGTTAGATTCTTATAAGAAATTATTTTTGTTCACCCTCCGTTGTAAAGATGTCAAATAGTGTACATTTCGTGTTATTTACGTTGGCAGTGAAGTCAGTAACGTGATTTACACTTATCTGAAGATCATTCAGACACAAACCTATAAGTAACATTATTCAAACGAACATTAGCATGTGTCTTTGTTTGATACCTAATACTTTTGAGAAAAATAGTGGTTACTGACAACAGATAAGCAAACGAAGCGGTTAAAACGTTGGGTAATACAACCTGCTCTTACCGTTTTCTTCTCAATTCATTTATTAGTGACGGCGACATAATTTCTCAGGACCACATTTTAAGAGTTGAGCATTAATTCCAAATAAAGAAGAATTATCACATGAAACTTGCTTTCTAACACCACACTTTCTGGCGGAATTCAGAAATGGTAAATTCTTGAAAGTTTGACCAGTGTTCATGGTTGATTAGGGAACTTTGCAAAATGTGATTTACTTACCCGTACCATTCCTAGATCTGAAATTAGTGGCTATAAGTTTATGAATAACTACCTGGCAGTGAATGACATTTCTTTATTTTCCGATGTAGTACAACAATTCGTTTCAGACGAGCGCAAGCGAAGACTGACATTTAGACACGAGTTTCGGCGCAGACGGTAAAGTATGTCGGACTATCGTACGAACGCAGCAGTCAAGAAGACACGAACGTAACAAATGGGAAGATGGAAGCAATATCTTCACGTCGATTGTTGTTATTAAATGTCAGTCAGTTTGTTTGTCATTCGTTTTCTGTTAATCACTTTGTATAACCTACTAAGTTTTATTCGTTCAGTCATTTTTAACACCATGCTTTCCTTTTGTCTAGGAATAGCACCGGATAAATGATTGGTTCAATCCCCAACTGGACTGGCGTGTTAAAAGACTGAGATAATAGTTTGTTTAGAACATAAATTGTTTTGTGTATTCGATAACCATCACTGAAGACTCGGAACGTACGGCGGAAGCTAATCCTTTCAGAGACGTCGTTGTTGCTTAATTAACAACCCCAACTGGCTTTAAAAACCCTTTCACTGCATTAAAAGGTACCGGATTAGTTGCACTGAGCCTGGTTTGCCGTGAATGAATGACTCACGGCAAGTGAATCAGGGAAGTATATGCACACAGTCTTGCCTTATTGATTCGAGACACTCATCACCAGACTTTTACGTTGAATGTTAGCTCAGATCACGTCGAACGGGCCAACGAAGTTACAAGCCGTTGGCGAACTAGCATAGTCGTTTGGAAACGTTTTAACCCTTCGTGAATCGCAGTTAACTGTTGAACATCACATATGTTGAATGCTGAAAATGTAAAACGTGCATATTAACGAAGATTGGTAGACGACTCACCTGATTAAAACACGGTGCCTTATGATCTTTCTTTTATAGGGCCATATAACGTGCTAAAAATGGTTATCATCTGCATTAACAGAGTCATGAGTGCTTTAAAGCATCGGTGAAACAGTGTCTTGAACTTGCGATTCGATACCCTAACTGTTTGCCTAGAATTTTAGTTGCCCCGTAGGGCAGGTCAACTAGCACAACTCTCGCATATGCACCTAGTCTGAGCTAACCGATTGTCTACACCCGTTTAAGTACATTCCTTTAGATCACGTGGTCCGTTTACACAGTGTTGTCGGTAGAACCATTCACAAACTGTGCGGCCTGTTATACGAACTGTATTGCTATTCTGTTGATTGGTGAGTCATGCGACTGCCATTGTGTGCTCTCACACGAGCGTGCGCGAAAGGTGCAGCAGCATTTTACTCTTAATAATATATACTGCACTTTCCGTTGTTTTCAGTGCGTTCTGCTTCATTCTGACTACTACAAACTTACTTGCTCCATCGGGTTTCATTCTAGGTTTCATATACTATGACTGTCCGTTCACCCGTTAAGTCAGTTGATCCAGACTTTTACTTAATGTATCGTCTGAACTGTTGACAATTAATTTAAGGGTTTGCGACAGAAGCGTTCCATTCTAATCGTATTGGTGAGCAGTACTCATCGAAAACGTCAGTTTCGGCAGTTCTGAATCTCTAAACCACAGCATAACCGGATCCCTCCACCACTATTGATAAGGATAAAATAATTTTGTTGATATTGACAACAACCATCCCTTTCCCATAAGAGCTAAGTGATGATCAATGTATCTGTTGACGTATCTCTATAAACGTTTTCTTTAAAGGCGCATCAGGAGACATGTAGTTTGGCAGTGATTTGTAAATAAGACATTCGTTACTTTCTGTGTCTACAATGAATTACTCCTTCGATATTACTCGAAGTTGAAACATTCGTGGGTAGTTTGTTGATCCTTGAGTACCAGTTGCAGTGAATCAACGGACGTAATTAATTAACTAGATGTAACCACTCTATCCATGCTCAGGTAATATGTATGAGACTTTTTGATATTTTCAAATTGATCAGCATTAACATACGAAGGGTTTACCGCAATAAGGAACCGGTAAGGTGATCGCAGTTGAAAGTAACCGCAAATTTATTATTTGCTTCCCGTTTTCGGACCAGGATAGGCGCTTAGTTACTGAATACACCTTTGAGTTTTTTCTAGATTCTGCAGTTTGATTCTGTACGCAATGGTTTTAGGTTTAGGCAAACATCGCCGTGCTAGGCAGCATCGCGGATCCCGGCAGTCAATCGATCCGGTAGATACTTGTCCAGATTATCGACGAAGTTATGGTGGGCTGCTTGCATTTGTAATTGCAAGACGAACTAATGAAAACTTTTGCTTGCCGATGCTCTTGAGGCTTTTTGCAGAACACATGCACAAAATGGTGATAACAGTTAACTAAACAGTGTGTTTCTTGGAGTGCTGGAGAATTTCAAGATTGGTGGCACTAGGTCTGTTTATTATCGCACTTACGAATAGTCCTTAGACAACTTAGTCGAAGCGATAAGGAACTTAAATAACTGAGATTTTGTTTACACCAGAGCCATGACATTCGTCATTTTAACCACTCTGGCTGGCCATGGCCACATGGTTAATAGTAATGAGCTCATAACACTAATTTCTCCACCACAGCTATCTGACACTCGGTAATTCCAGACCGGCATTCTTCTGTGCGTAATACAAGTGCGTCTTCGAATTGTGTCAATGTCATTTGACAAAACTCATACTTCGGACAGTGAGCAACTTGCTGACAGCCAGTCAACACCAACGGCGTTTCCATTACATAAACTATTTTCAACATCATGAACTTATCTACGTTACAGTCGTGAAAAGTCTTATATTTAAGCCAGTTGCATTCGTAACGGATAGCGTTGACTGCATTCTGACATCTACACTGTTAAGAACATTGTCATTTTTATGACGAAACTTGACAACACCATCAACGGAACGGAAAATTTCCAACTAAAAATGTCGCATATCGGACTCAAGGAGTAAGGGATCAAAAAGTTGGTTCTGTCTAGATAAGCCATGGTTACTGGTTTGTCCAACTTATTTAGTTCAAGTTGTATTTTAACCAGTAGTAGTAGAAGAAAACTCCAGACATTTTGCCTACGCTGCGATGCGTTTAGCGTAAGCTTCCGAAAATCGGCGAATCTCTTCTGCATTTCTACCAGCCATTGCATTATTTCGAATTAAACGTGTACCAGTTTAGAAGAGATCCTCAAAGTCACCGTATGGTTTACTAGACATAAGTTAGTCTATTCCGAAAAGTAACCCAGCTCATTAATTCGAGTGATTCATCGCGCAACCAACCTTCTATAAACTGTCATTGTTTATGTTATGAACGCTTATTGGGTTCATCCAACACGTACTCATTTCACTTTTCGTATGAGAATATTTGAATGTTTATTGTCAGTACGGGTGGCAACGTGTAGATATGTGACTGTTTATATTCCGCCGTTGCGCACGAACGTGCATATGGTCAAAAGAGTTACCAAGAGAACATTGCTAATTCACAAGCGTGATAAGATGGCAGTCTGAAAGATATAATAAATCCGAGTGAAAACAGTCGCCGTGATGCTTATTGAACTATCAGACAACTAAACAAACATCTTCACCTTAACTTTAGGATGTAGTGGATATAAACACTACACAAAATCCAGGTGTGAATACGAGATCAAAAAGGTGATAAAAGTGAAAATTTGCCGCAATAGACGATTGATTTCGTTAGTTGCTAACTCTCCGAAATTCTGGGCACCAGTGACACCGAACGCAGACAGAACGCAAGGTTTGCGACCCGAGAAGTGTGATTTGTATTTATCCATTATTAATTGGTTCGATTGAGTTGGGTTTAAACGTCGACTGTATATGTGAAGTTGAGGAAAGTAAAGTGTGAATAACAATGAGAATTATGAAATAGAAAATAGTGTGCAAAACACTACAAGGACCTACTCAGCAAACATCCATTTTTATGGTATACATAATATTTTCAAGTTCAGTGAGTCAGCTGTGGACAGTGTACGATTACATATGTTTTGTAGAATGTCACATTCGCACTATTCAAATAGGATGTAGAAAAATGCTGCTTTGTCCGTGGAAACAATGAAGTAGTCACCTAAGACGACATAATCAGAAACCATCATAATACCCCTGTGTTGGTAAATGATCTGTCAACAACGTTGAAAGATGCTTTCTAACCAATAATACTTCATTATATTCAGATGACTGACGGGTCTGGTAGCCGCTGAACACCTGTCATCTGGAACAAGCTCGTAATCATCATGTCTTCCGTCAACACAGCCGTCTTTTTAAACGCATTTTCGAAATGCAGACGTGTGATACTTATCCAAGGGCCGGGTAGTTATTCAATTGTTACTATGTTAATGTCCCTCCCTGTTAAACCTTTTTTACGCGCAAGCAGCGTTGAGTATCAAAGTAGCTGGTACTACTTGTCAAACTTGTCTGCACCCACATAGACGCAGTTCATCATAGGATTAGCACTGTGCACAGTTAAGCCAGTTGATACGAACGCAGATTAAACTGATACAGAACTGCAATGATGAGGGAATCAACAAATCAAAACCTGTACCAAGTTGAGCACATTTAGCAGACTTCCAAATACTAGTCACAACGTATCACAAGATGGAGTTGCTGACCTGAAATTTGAACCGCTCTCTAAGTCATCCAGACTGCTTTTACCGAGATTTATCAAATCAAAAGACTAGCGAACGCGGCTAAAATTGCAACGAGTTTGTTTGTTGCAACATCGTATTCCATTGTGTACCTTTACAAAAAGTAATTTCCTTTCTCCCTTACCTTTATGAGGTACCGTTATTTTGTTTTCAATATAATTTATCCGTATGAACATCAAAATGTTATGTAGTTTTAAAACTTTAGACTTGCAACGTTCTTTTCAACATTATCCTACTGCTACTCAGAATACTGGCTGTAAGGTGAGACGCATTGGACCATCTTGGTGTACTGTGCCAAGCCAGCCGTGAAATACACATCCCAGTCTACATCCATGTCGCATACCCTAATCATTTGCATACTCGTGAATGGTGTGGAAGCAAAAATAAAAGTACTTAAACGTATTCAACATTTAACTATGAATGGATCGCAAATGATACGCGTTGGTAACCCACCAATAGAGAAAGACTAATATTGTAATTGAGCGCAGACTAGAAACGGCAGTTCAATACAGCACGATTCAGAAATTGCAAATTGTGAACGATAGTTACGATAACTTAAGATGACTCAGTACAAGCTCAGTGATCTCTGGTTAGTAAATGCGTTGCATTAACGGTCGCGGTTTTTCGACATGGAAATATTTAACAAAAAGTAGTGGTACTGTTTAAAATGTCTTCATATTTATTTCTTCAGTTTCTTAAAACAACCGGTCCCCTTCAAACTCCCATAGTTCCAGTGAACTCACTTGCCTACCACTCTGTTTATACTTTTCTTCAAACAACACATATACTTGGTTAAATGTTTCACCTAAGCGGCTAACAGGATTAAACAAAATGTCAACATTATGCAACATGTCCTCGTTTTTTGATTCCATGGATAGTTTGAAATCAAATCCTTTACTATGCTTGCATGTTCCGATTGTACAAAATGTTAGTCCGAAAAACATCCCACGGTTCACGTCCATTGTTTATCTGTTTTTGCTTGCGAAATTCTTGCATTCGTATCAAAAAGAATGTCATAAAAAATGTGCTGGAATCCGTGATCGGTACTAAATAAGTATCAAAGCTAGGCGGTAAACATTCTACGGTCCGCGATGTTCTAACAATTCAACCAATCAGAGAAAAGTCACTCATCATTGGGTACTTTATGCATTGCAGTTGCATATATAAGTGAAAGATAAACGTATATTCCAAAGGTGACTTGAAGTCGTATAACTACTGTCAAAAATCGCATACACGGTACGTACCCCCTTATATTGTCATTAAACATAGTGTGTAACTTTTGGCGATATTACCCATTACAATCTATGATCCTAGCAGTCGATCGAAATTTTTCATATCGCTTCTTATTTTAGTAGTCTATTTACTTTCAGGTTTCACTTGAGTGACTTTTAATTCATTTATAAGCCAGTTCTGGTCATTTAACTCGCATAAGCATTCTATGAACATAAACAAACTGGGTATCGGTATCTTAGACAATGAAGATAGGCGACCTAATTTTTAGTCCACTTGCACTCTTCAGATCCTAAAGACACGTTTTGAAATTAAACGTAAGCAATCAATATTTTTTTTTGCTCAAATTATAAAGCTTTAAACCGGTTCATACAAATTGGAAGCCAGAACTGCAAAAGTGCTATTTATATTTAACTGCGTTTCTTCAAACTACTCGTACGGTTCTCCTAGTACCGACGTCGATCGATACACTAAGTATGCATAGTGTTATACCTCATTGGAAGGATTTTCACATAAAGTTCGTTATGTACTTTTCAATCCAAGTCTCATCAATCACAGTAAACCCAGACGATTGTTGCCTGAGTGTTTACTTTTGCTTGATCGGTCGTGCCTAACTTGAAGGCACTGGCGCAGTGATCAACATGGCTGCCTCATGAAAGCTTGGCGAGAGTTTTGATCCCGGACAAAACATGGATATGTACCACTGGCAGATTCCAATGTAGCGCTTCTTTTTGAAAAGGACCGACTCAAATCCATGGGAGTGAACTCACTTATGACTGATGTCCAGTATTTTTTAACCAAACTCTCCTACTACTTATCTGACTTTCACTGTGTTGAATGGCTCCTAACTGAACCCATTCTACTTGCTTCTGAACGGACCGCACATCTTCGAAGTATGTAGCTATAGGGATCGGACGAAGCCTCCTTCCTAATAACGTTTCATTAAGCTACTGACTTGGTCTCAGGGTTATACAGATCAATCTTTGCATCCTAAATGGTTAATACAATTTCTGAACGAGCAGTTAGTAGCGGTCGGTCGGGTGAACAGATGTGATGGGTTGATGGGTAACTGAACCGTCTGTCTCACTGCCACCTGCGAGTCCTCCAGAAGAGGAAATCAGCTTCGCCGAGATTGTCTGGTAATTAAACATTCAAATACAATAAGGAGTGGTACTTCTAAGGCACAATCGGTTCACGATTAGCAATCCAACTTCCCATAACTGTTATACTGACTCTGCAATACATGAAGCCTCCCTACGGGAAATGTTTACTTGTTTCAATGACAGCTTACGGACCTTTGGACAGCCCGTCGTTATAACAAGGCTCGAGTCTTTTCGAACCATTAGCAACCATGGATAACGTCGTTACTTTGTGAACCATATTGTTTTTGGAAGAGCTTCGGTGTACCTTCAAAGCCCTTATTCAGTATGACCTATGGGACGTGCCAAATCACTAGATTCTGTCGTCCGTAAGGAACATTCATTCAATGTTAGTAGTGAGCAAACTGGCAAACCTTGACCGTAAATAGTCCAAATAACTGCACTCCGAATTCAGTTAAGGAGGAAATGAAGTAACAAATATATGACCTTCTCTTTTGAGCGAACTTACCAAACAACGTTACGCTCGTTAACACTTGAACGCCCAATTCGATCTTCCGTAAGTGGACCACAGTAGGCTAGATAGAAGTTGCAACCTCACCTTGAAGGTTGTTATCTCGACCCGTAACAACCTTCAGCTTAGCAACAGTCGTATTAAATTACACTACCCTCCCCGAACCAATCGTGAACTCCGACTGATAATACTGCCATCAAATATTCTTCAGGTATCATTAGAGACAATCAGTCATACCAGATTGTTTGTCGAGAAGGCTGTCTCCTCTTAGACTTTACTGGCCATTTCACCTGACAATTGCCACGTTCGCCGATGGCACTTTGTTGATAGGTCGCTTTAAAATGCTTGTGGCCAGAATCTTAAAAGGCGCAATATGTGTCTAACACATCTGGTAGACTTACCGTGATTCAGAAGTGGATGCGACCGTGCATTTTCGAAACTACTCGGACCCAGTGAAACTCATTCTACAGATATCAAACATTCTACCACTGAAACTCACTTGTAATGCTGCATAACTAGTCTCGTCTTTACAAAACATTAAGCTGCTGTCGGTCAAATGGAAACTTTTAAGTTCTTCTCCGTTATTGTGTATATCGGCATTCGTGCGGTTCCTGAAGCAGGTAAATTTGTAAAACAAAAAGGAGGCGTGAAACTGAGGGCAAGATGTATGAGTTAAATGTTTGAGTTATATTAACAAACTTGCTAGCATGCTACATTCAACGCGCATGAACAGCGGCGCTTTATACTGCAAGACGTCCTGGATCATGTTACATAGCAAGTATTCTAGTACCATTGACTCTCTTCATGAAGGTTTATGTTTCATAAATTTTGAAATGTTCCAAAGACTCTTTGCTGATCGGCTGTGCATGCTCAAAAATATTTAGTTGTGGGTTTAGCTGTGAATGTCACTCATGTGGATAACTTTTTACTACATCAGTCACATTTTCATGAATAATGGAAATGAATGAGAGGTTTATATCGTATTTTTTCTTTCGGCCGCCCTACTGGACTGATTTACACTGTGCTAACATGGTGACCTATGAACAGCTGAAAAAGTTACAGCAAAGTTTAACAATATCCATCCATACGTATAACGCATACTTTGGCCCTCCAAGTGCTAAAGATTAGCAGAGGTCCGTACTTGAAATTCTTTGTTGGTTTGTCACCCTAGAGTCGATGAGTATATTTCTCTATCAGGTTAATTGTATGGTTGGTGAAGTCGCAGTAAGTAAAACGATCAGTAACTGCATTTCAAAGGCCATAGAAACGTTTGTTGTTCTGACGCACCTGTGACAACGGAATGAGATAAGCCCATCTAACGTAAAGCAGGTGCGCTTTAAATCTGTATTCCGGCCTCCTCTGGGATTGTGAACTCTTGAGTATTTGAACAGGAGACACTAAGTGATTCTTCTATTATTGGCTGTTACTACTCATTATGTCTGATGGAACTTTCATTTGGGCGACAAGTCTGTTACAAGACTGAGTCTTCGGGTTGGCGATATGAAAATACCTTTATATAAAACAAATTCGTGTCATCATTTCATTTTTTTTCGGACGCATGCTTTATATGCTACACAACCGCTTGCCTGATGCAACCTTACTGCAGAATCCTGGGACGTCTAGAAAAAGCTTTCGACGGTTAATCAGTAACTAAACGTAAACATATGAAATAAATGGTGCTGATCTTTTCTTTCGTTAATTAAACGCTTTTCCTCCGAGTAAGGACCCAAAGACCCGCAACAACAAAGGTTAAAATTGCTCACAGATGCGATACAACATCGGCAGCACTGGAGTTCGCGTAAAGAATTCATCATAGCTTAAATACAATAACCGCTTTTTCCTCCTTTCAATTTGTTTCATGTTGAGCAGGCCCATGGCCATGCCTGCAACACGTTTCGAGGCGTACATTTACCCTGAATTGAAAGCGGTTCCCATGTATAATGGTACTGGTAGCCGTTAAGTTTGGTGATAACATCTGAATAAATAACGGTAACAAGATGAAATTATATATGATGAAAAGGTAGTAATATTCCGGATGCAAGCAATCCAATGTATGTAATACAGTCATTTCCGGGGGCATTTCCAATGGATTGTGTTAATGGCCGAGCTATTCCTAACTCTTCAGGTAGCACCTTCTAATCCTACTGAGCGAAACGATTACGATTTTTTCGGACGACAACGTCGTCCGTCCATTCTACCATTTTTTTTCCCAACTCACAGTGGCTGCAGCAAACCGTACAATGCAGCAGATGCTTTCTCGCTAAATGGAGTAAGCAGTCCGGTCGGCTTCAGTTGCACAATTTTGTTACTTTGGTGTGACGTTTATCAGTTGAACGTCAAGTAACACATCCAATTTCCACAGTTACGAAATGAAAAAAAATAATACTGGTCGTAGAATACAACGGTAATACTGATACAACGAGTAATGCTTTAACCCCACATTTTTTCGTATCCTGGAGTAAGTTCTACAAGTGAACCGAAACCGGACGCAAAGTTACGAACAGAAACGATAAGCAAGCACGACCGCAACGAAAGGAGAACGGAAACAAATGAAGGTAGAAAATAACTTACTCAACTGAAGTTTAGACAACAAGTTAATCAGACAGCAAGTTGAATAAGAGACATTTCACCATTATTTAAAGAATTCCGCACAGTTGGTATGCGGTCATCTCGAACTACGACTTCGCTAAAACAGTCAACCAGCTGGTCCTAGACGGACTGATGGAAAGAACGGCGTGCATATACTAACTACTTTCATGCAACCCCGACATGAGTGGTTTACGTCTCAATTCTTTTGGTGATGCTAAGCACAACAACATTACAGACATTTCTCCTAACTGGCGTCAGTGAGATGCCAAGAATCAGAAATATTTAAGACCGCACCTGGATCACAAGCCCTCACTGTCCTCAAAAACAGCATACGTGTAATATGATAAATTAATCGCAGGTGAAGCCACCAACAGCCTCAAGTGACCAGTCTACAACATTTCACGTGAGTGTGGATCAACCCAATCTTGCAGCAACACCACATTTTGAAGGTGGTATGTGTATCTTACAACAATCAACCCTATACTTCAATCCGTTCCATGTTGTCCATAGAAGTAATCAGTCCTGTAGTGTCGTCTGCAATGTCGTGTCAGGAGTGGAACTAGCTTATTAGTAGATTATAGAGCTGTACTGTGGTAAGTTGAAAAGTATGACAGCGAGTAAACCTTCGCTGTAGCAAGCACACAATGTGTAGAACGTCAATAACGTGCCAGCGTAAGCAAGTTAAGGATTAATCGTCCAACCGAGAATAGTCACATGATACAGCATAACCAGACGTGAGTGCAAGCAAGATCAAGGCACAATAAAGTGTCAGGAATGGTGAATCATGCGACCTTTCGCACAATGAAAACAAGTAGAGCCTTTTTCTGCGTACTCATACGGCATGTTACAGCAAACATTTTCAGTACTGTTTATCCAGTCACCCACCATAAGCTCCACCTCGACAATCCCGGAAGCTACGAGTGACCCTGTTGTGTTGGTGTTCGGACGTAATCAGTATTTATTCATACAGGTAGTAACAGAGGTACAGAAAATACGAGACTCACGAAATGCATAAAATTGTATTCAGACATTTACAGGCGATAGCGTCATTCTTAAGTGCTTACATGAGGCGTTGTTAATGGATAGGAGCTCGACCAATACGAACAAAACTTGAACCCAAGCGCAAGTGTAGAGCACAAACTACAATGATGTGCATATAACAGCCCCTTCCATGACATTACATTCCGCATAATCCAAGAAGAGTTGTGAAATGTGGCATCTTAGGCGAACATCACTTGAAATAGAGAACTTCTGAGGTTATGTTTTGAACTAAACAATAGAACAAAATTTTCCGGGACCTCAACTGGAAGGCAGTCTGTGGGAACACAGCGAGCAACCATGTCAGTAAGGACCTTAGATCCATTGCAGTTGGTCAGGTAAATTTCGACATAACTGCTCTCGGATTTCAAGAGTCGTTTTGGTTCACACTGATTACTTTTTGATTCTGACATGCGTTGCGCCTATAGGTTCATAAGTTGTTAAATTGTGAAGAATGGTCTTTGTTTGTGCTTTCCTGTCTTTCTGTTGGTCAGAGAAAAATTGTATTGGACGGTTTGTAGGTGTGAAGAAAAAGTGGTTGGAAGTAAATAAGAAGGAGCTTCAATGAAGATGCTGACTGCGATCGTATCAGCAACCAACACTGGGATACATTGAATCAACATTCCATCAGATATGTGCATTTACGAGTTATCCTTGGGACTGGGTTATAATGGTGAATAAGAAACATGTAATGCAAGTTGTCTCTCATGTATGCGTATTAGGTTTCAGTGTAATCAGACCTTAACAGTCGAAAGGCCCTCTTCAAAAGTAACCTGTCTATTTCATAGCCCAGTTTCATTAAATAACTATTTAAACATTCATTCCTGTTTAGTCGGGGGAGATGTGTCAGTAACTCGGGATGTGTAAGAGTTTACAGAAAAGAATTAGATAGAATATTTTATTTTGACCGGTATTTCTTCTAGTGGTCCGTCGCTGAATGCTTTCAATGACAACGACAGACTTACACTTGTGGAGATGAACAGACTGAAAATGATTTCAGGATGAAAAGCTCTACACACTTCCTAAAAGGTCCAAGATCACTGTGGTTTTACAATCATGGCTTTGCAATTTGTAATGTATTTGTAATGTAATCTGCCATTAGGATCCCTAAGTTGCGTTCATATACTGATACGAATAGCTTTTTTGTCGCTATGGCAAATGTGTACAACGTTACGTATGTTGACATTGAACGGTAAGTTATTTTCTATGGTCTACTAGTTAAGACAGTTCACATATTCCGCGCAATCTAACTCGCCAGTTTTTATTAAGCAAACTTGGTGACTTGACGATGTTGGATAGTACAAAAACGAAGATAATGAACAGCAGGGGTACAAAGTGATGTAACGCGCTCAATCGCTGACCCAAAACCGAGAAAAAGAATATGTGCGGCAACAGCGTTTGTTGGAGAAACGAGGCGAGTTCCATTAGGCCACAGAGGCTCTTAATGTATAGGTCCAAAGGAGTATGAATCAAGTTATTAGGGGCATTAGAAAGTGCACTCGTGAAAACAGTTCACAAAATATACAGGCGTTCGATCACGCAGCTGCAATCTGATTAACTGAGTGAACTTGATTAACTGGGTGAATTAGAACATATCAATTAACTCGAAGCTGGATCGATCAACCGATTTGACGTGATTTGCCTTTGCTGCTTCGTTAGGAGATGCGTATCCTAACACAAAGATAGATCCTTGTAGAAGGCTGTGGTTGTCAGGAAGCCACTCTGTTAACTATCCATTTTCCCTGATGATGAACCCACGCACAGTGGTAATTCTCGGATCACGTGGGTAGGCGTCCATCGAGGCCATGGTTATGGGGTTTCAGTAGTAAGATATGGTGACTGACCCAGTCAAACGCTTTGGAAGAGTCAAGATAAGTCACCTCAGTGATCAAAACTGCGTAGATAGACTTTCTCCAGAATTCACAAACAGTCACTAGACTTCAGTAGCATGAGTATCCTTTATGAAAGCCACTTTGCTCCTTGATGTTAAATTTAAGATCTTCTACCCTGGTCCAGAGAGAGTCATCTAATAAATTACGTATAGCGCAGTTGTCGAATTTGCTGGAAATTCTTCCCAGATGCTCCTTGTGCCCATTTTTTTGCATTAAACTGTTTTGTAGATTATTCTGTCTAATTTTTGCAACGTACACAGACATACTCAAGCACACATTAATTTACTGGTCTCGAAGTCACTAAGCGATCTACTTGCCATTTTGGCGTGCATCGCGCGAGATGTATCTTCGCTGTTCTGTCTGATGTATCAGCAGGACTTATGAGGTAACGTTGTGCATTCATTTTTTAATACATGCTCAATTTTAGACAATCCTTCTGTGCACTTACAATATAATTTTACTTTTGGTACCGACTGTAACAACTGAAATGTACAGCCGTTTATATTGCATCTTTCATTGAACACTCAATAGTACTATGGAATCTTCGCTCTGATCTTGTTTTGAATTTTGTAGTCGTCATTCGTTTACGCGTTACTCGAGGACAGTTGGGCCGTAACAACCACTCAACTACTTTGAAGTGAAGTGAAGGCAAAGCTATTGGTCGATAGTTTACTTGGTCACCTCTGCACTCACCTATGAAGTGTATTATCGTGAACTGTTTTCAGGCCTCAGTAACAAGGCCAGTTGAAAAGAATCGATTGACAAGTACTGCTAGTGATTCTATTATTTTGGCTATGTGACTTGTCACAATGTAAGGGACCATCAAATCTGGACCGAGAGATTTGTGAATTAGTGCCGAGACCAGGAATGAAGGAAGGAAAATCAGAGTGCAGCATCGCTCATAGTGGTCCCTGCTAGTTAATGGAACTGAGCATTGACGTCTTCGGCAACCGAAAAGGTCTGGGTCCGAATACCGCGTGCAAATGAGTGGTTTTGTTTCAGGTCTTGTTTAAATGCTTAACCCATGTGTTGGTTTGTCGAATAAACAACCCTTGTGCCATCCGCGTTCTTGGATCACAACATTAGTAGTTTCCCATATTTGATTCTGATTTAAGACAGAGTTTCAGGATAATTCAGTTAAGCTGCTCCTTACATGTTCAGAAGTCGTTCATAATCTGCAGTCATGCACACATACGTACTGTTTATCCAAGGCAGTGATTGTCTCACTATCTATATTGTTAAAATCGCCGGGGGGTTGAAGTTGCTAAAAGCCTACCTTAATCCTAGTGTGTGGAAATTAATATGACATATTGTCATCTGTACTCCTAATCTTTCCATACTTTGCTCTTGTTTGGGAACCAAGTCTCAAAGTGTTATACCACGTTCCAGTGCCAGTCGGAAACGGGATTTAATGACTCAAAGGTTGATGTATAAACCCTTAACAAACAGAGTGTGCGTTGTTCACATCCGGGAGTGAGTTGGATTTAGCTGAGCTTGCTTTCTTCAGAGTGCATGATCGATTTCTCATAAGTAATCAATCTTCACAAGTGAAGCGTTTTGATCATTTTCCGTATGTACCTAGTTCATCATTAATGTGTTTAGCGGTTTACCCCATATAGGTCGTAACGTTCTATGTGACATGTTTTGAGCAGAGTTTTGAAATATCGTGAGCCTTCCAACTTAAGGACAACTAATAAGCAAGGGTAAGTGCACGCCGTCTTTTTATTGTACCTTTTGGGTTCATTACTTGTTGAAATCCATGTTCCATTTTTGTTTAACCATTTTATGGAATGATTTATGAAAGTGAGACTCCTTCTTCTGGTCAGATGATTTAGAGATTACCTTTGATGTATCTGGTACTCACATTGCTCACGTCTCTATACAATACCGCCACCACCACATCCTTTGTCTCTCTCTGAATTCACTGGATAAGTATAATGGGAATGGAATTAGGACCAGCAGTTATGACAATGTTAGCGCTAACTATGCTAATGGTTTAATAAGCGTCGCTTTAGGTTGGCCTGTCAAAGCGGGAGATAATGTCGTTGTGTTTGAGGGCCATTCAATCTTTATGGAAGGCCTACTTACAATAACGAAGCGTTTGAGTATTAGAAGTTATCGTTAGGTTTAACCTCTGACGTTGACGTTTTGTGATTCGGTAGAGAGCAGCTGGAGAAGGGACATGTTTTCAAATCAGTAGGGCCTGATACAAATGACAAATCAATTCACGAAGAGTATCAGCGGTGCCTGGAGAACGAAATAAACCACGATAAAGCAGCAAACGGAGTTCCACCGGTGACTGGTCGCTCAAATCAACGGCTTCTTCAAAGCTGACCATCATAATACCTGCAGTAAGCATGACTGAAGAAAGTTCACTGAACAGTTGTCTTCTGTCAGCTGTTTGAAGTTAACGATGAAGAGGTTTCCGCTTTGTCTAGAAAAGTGTGGTGGTTCTCTGAAGGCTTTTATCTTAACCATTAGTTTATACGACACCAATCTGTAGGCCATGAATTATACGAGGAAATTTAATTTGCCCGTGTTGATATGGTATACTTGACTGAACGCCCTAAGTACATAGATACATAGGGAAAATTTCAATCTAATGGAAATTTTAAAAAAATGCAGCATTCATCTTCACTGGAGAGTTAGATTTCTTCACATGGCAATTCGGTCCTACCTTTTTGAACGTAGATTTTATATAGGGATCTACATAATAACTTGAGATTAGTACTACCCAAGTTGAATTCACATACGGCAGCTGGCTAAATTCCATCGAGATCAAAGGTCCCGCTGACGTGTTATTAGTGTCATTTCATTTACTTGGCTAGTGTCGCGTGTGGTAACACGGCATTAGTAAGTGAACACCTTCTGCGGCTAGACATTGTAATATTTCAGCTGTATAAACGGAAGGAAGATAGCGACAAAACAATACCATGTTCCGTTGAAGTGTTTTGTTCTTATCCGGGTGCAGTCACCACTAAGCCATGCAGGCCACAACACCGGTAGAGAGAACGCGTGACCCAGGAGTAGCACAATCTATATTAAGTGGTAGCCTCATTCTTAAGTGCGTGAAAGAATGAGCCGTTGGCCGATGAAGGTGCGACCAATCAGAACGCGGCGTCAGTCTTAGCACGGGTTTGGGGCAAACAGGCGGCCATGCTGCGTACACAACAATACGATAGTCCGATACTAGTTCCATTAGAAACGTGGGAAACAGCACTATTTTAGAAGAGACCCAATTGCGAGAAGTCTGGACTTCGGCTGGAGTCGAACCAGCGACAGAAACAACATGCCCAAACGCGGCAAATGCTCTGCCAGCTGAGTTACGAAGCCATGCCTGAAACTCGGAAATTTCAAATTCGGACCTAGTTACCCATCCAACCAACTGTCATAAGAAATCTATGAAATGATCCAGCCGATTGACTGTCCAAGCAGAATTTCTGTAATTAAGTGTTAATGCCCATCGGTGGCGTTGGTGGATTCCAGCGTGAACTGATCAAGAAATCCTGCTTGGGCAGTCAATCGGCTGGATCATTTCATAGATTTCATATGACAGTTGGTTGGATGGGTAACTAGGTCCGAATTTGGAATTTCCGAGTTTCAGGCATGGCTTCGTAACTCAGCTGGCAGAGCATTTGCCGCGTTTGGGCATGTTGTTTCTGTCGCTGGTTCGACTCCAGCCGAAGTCCAGACTTCTCGCAATTGGGTCTCTTCTAAATTATCAAATCTGCCGAACTACTTTTCAGTTCTGTTTTGACGGATTTGGACAAATTATATCACTAGTTGTTCGATGGAGCGGTTTTCAATGCATAGAAAACGATTACTATTTCAATAAAAAGGAAATTTGACATGGCATCATGTAAATTGTAGGAATGTGATGGTTGGTCAAAAACGTTTTATGGGTACGGGATGTGCCGTGTTTTTAAAAAGAACGATATTGACGATTGTTCCGGAATGAATGTACCGATCTGTGAGATGGTTAGTTGTCAGATGCTTACCGACTTATATCGGTAGCGGCCAAGGAAATCGGACCATCAGAAGGAGCTTGTGTCATGCAATTCTAACTCACAGTTGCTTACTATACAGCCGTCCAGGAGAACAGACCATACATGTTACTCCATCTGATAAATTAGACTAAAAACAACCGACCGTATAATGTAGGCTTTCGCATGAATTCGCGAGTTTACTTTTGAATTCAAGCCCTCGCGGTCACAATCAGCGGAGCTGACCTTGATAGTTTAACAAATCTAATGTGTGCTAATTAACTACAACCGCGGATACTGAAAAAGTACCCACTTGATCACTGTTCATTTAACTGAAAATGACATACAATTACTAGGTAAAAGACGTGTTTGAACTTCTGAAACTAACGCATAAAATCACATCCTCCAAAATATCCACAGGAATCTTGAAAGCTCTGTTTATGTGTTCGATCATCCGATTAATTAAAACGCAGTATATACTAAACAGCTGTCATGAAGAGTCGACAGTGAGATTTTTAAAAGTAATGCAGTTACTTTTACCCGTCATAATACCATCATGTGATAGACCGTCAGAGATTCTGTGCCATTACTAATTTCTCTGTGTTCAGAAGTCAGCAACGCATGTCATTTAACATAATGTTTCAGTTTCAAGTTGAACATCATTCATATTTGATCATGGCCTTCACAGTCAGCTAAATTTTCCAAACAGCCTTTTTGGAAAAGAAGCGCTAAACTCAAGCTTCACACTTGTTAGACCTCCCCAAGGGTACACACTATTGTTACGGCAGAGATCAGAACACCGACTACGCTTTTACGAGGCAACCGTGTTGACCAATGCTCCAATGGCCTCACATTGTACACAGTTGAATTATCCCATGTGCAAACTCAGCTAAATTTACTTGTGACTAACGCTCAGGTTGTTTGACAGGACAATTACTGTGCACTCTATCGTGACGATCAAGCTTGGAACGCCTGGCCACATCAGTATTCAGCCATTTACGGCGATGCTGAAATGCGCAATAGCGCGATCCACATTTTGTTTGCAGCATCCTTCTCCAGATAGGCCTATCACAGCGACTGGAGCCAAAGGACACCTGAGCATAAAGTTCACCAACAGTGGCTTGTGCTGCACTACTTGATGTTCTACTTACCCACTCCGTATCCAACGTAGAGTCGAAAGAATAAAACCCACAGGCTTATGGATGGAAGCCATTATGATTCAGGCGACCACTGTTGGCTAGCTAACTCGCTGGACTGCATGATAATTAATTGCTTGTCTTTCGGAACTTAAGAAAAGAGATACCAAAGGTAAAGTCAAGTCTGGGAAGAAAGGTATTAAATATATAAAAGGCAAGAGAAACGTCGGCTTAAAAGTATATATTAATGTTTTTTATGTGAGAGTAGCAAGAAGAACAAATATTTCAATGGGGACTAAAAACGAAACAAATCCCCTAGCATTCAGTGCACTAACGAAGTAAAAGAAAGGAACGGTTCAATACCGCCAACGTTTGCTTCTGAAAAAGAGAGTAGTTGGTGGAGGTCATCGGTTGATATGAACGTAATATACACAATCCACTGTGTCTAACTGCTTCCGACGCACTCTTTATCTGTAAGCTGACAGTTCGGTGTGATCACGTTGGAGACCTACTAGTTCGAGACGGCCACGGCATTCGAGGCCTCCACGTATTCACGTCACCATGGTTCATGGGTCTCCCGCTTGAATTCACGCCGAGTAGCCATAACCCATGGAATATTCGGATATCCATCAGGCACAAACGCGTAACTGTGGGCAGACGTTATGCTGTAACCCAGCGGTCTATACTGTATCGGTTTTGTGTTGACAGTGTAAGACAGAAAGCAACATAATTAGACCCTAAATTACTCCGTTTTTATCTTTTTACGAGCCTATAAGAGGCCACCCCGGATAATACATATGTGAGATTAATGGAAACACATTTTTCATTTACGGTGATCGGCTTGCGTTAACGTTCCACCTCTATCGTTGTGTTATGAACAAAGCCTTCTAGTTACTCCTCTGCATAAATACTTTTAGGACATATACCAGCAATACTGGTCCTCAGCGCCCTTCCAGTCAGTTATCGTATCAGGTTTCAGCCCCGTTTTGGATTTACAGCATCATCCTTACTGTATCAACTTTTTATCGCAGGTCTTCTTTTGTGAAGTTCTTATATACAGTTTCTTTCTGTTCTTTTACAACTACAATTATTTTTTTCATTCCTCTCGGATTGCAAAGTACTTTTACTAGGTGCTAGAAAGACTTGAACGATGGACAAATCTAATTTAGTTTTAGATTTTTACTGTTTGCACATATTAGTCCTCCAACCAAAGTATGTCAGGCACGTATTGTAGAGTGAGCGTATTCACCCCATCCCCGTGGAGATAAATCCCATTGTTAAGCAGGAATTGAGCCATATACTTGCACAGACTTGGTTGTTTTCTCAGCCCGTTGTTCTGAATGCTTACATTTGTGAAATAAATTGAAATTTTCGTTTTGTTTTAGCAGATGGCAGACGCTGAGTGGGCAAGACCTGATCAGCCCAGCAAATGTACATATCAGCCTGACATACCACTAAACCGGAGTCCACATTCTCATCAACCGCTGTAAGTAGATGTGAGTTAATGGACGCATTGATTTTGCAGTAGCGAAGGTCGACCTCTCATTGCTTCCACTTGTCTCGATCTAATTGGCCACACTCCACTGGTTCGCTTAAATCGAATTCCGCAGTCCGAAGGAGTAGAATGCGAAGTGTGTAAGCAATTCACGTTCCACATTTTTGTACTTTAAGTGGTAAAATGCGAGCTTTTCAATCCCGGTGGAAGTGTTAAAGATCGAATAGCAAAGCGAATGGTTGAAGAAGCTGAACGACAAGGAATTCTTAAACCAGGAGATACCTTGATAGAGCCAACGTCAGGAAATACAGGTAAGAAGAATTGCCTTAATGTCTGATCAGTAACCTTGTAGGAATCGGACTTGCTTTAGTGGCAGCTGTGAAAGGTTATCGATGCATTATCGTTATGCCGGAAAAAATGAGTATGGAAAAGGTATGAAACTCATCTTGAACATTTTTGTGTACATGGATATCTGTTACGTTCGAGCCCTCAATTTACGAAGCGATCTTACATATTTCCTAAGCGTTGTTTCAGGTACAGTCTGAGCTTCACTGTTGGCTACACATAAGTCTTACATGACAGCGGAAGCACTCAAAATATTTTTCGTTAATTATTGTTTACTCTTTTGGTCTGAAATTTCTGTTAGTTGTGAAAGGTAAGTTATTCATTTCCGATTTTGCTTTCCATATATATGAGCTGATCCCGCAGAGGTAAAATAACTCAAAAACTCCTACCGTATTAAGTAGCGAAATACATCTGCACGAGTTATGTGATTCAGTTGTAAATGCTTTCAAATACACAACCGTGTAGCCAGTTTCAACATTGCCGTTGCTTACATGTCTAACACGTACTCTGGCCACAGTGGTCCGATGCCTTACAGTGTGAGGGTGAAACAGAGATTTTCTCTAGCTGTGTTATGGGGATATCAAAACACTTCGCCTATCACGGATAGAAACTGACAGCAATCTAGCTGCTCAGCAACTTGACTATCTCAGTCACCTTAACGTAGTGAAACCAGCGGTCAGCAGCCTACTTTTAACAACGACTTGGGGACAGAGCAAAACTACGGTAGGAAAGGTGATAGAATGATTTCGTTAGAGCCGAACGATGTGAACTGTTGCGTGAAAAATGAGACGAACGTATAACATCTGTCCAGGATTATACAAATATATATATGGGTGAATTGTTTGGAGGTTGGGATTGGTGGGTGCGCACTTACTTCTTACGACGAATCATATACTTTCGACGGTTAGCGATAGATACAATAATAGTCAAACCTTTTAACAGAGAAACATTAGCAAACAACAAAAACTGAAACCAGCAAAACGTTAGTGAACAGTAGCATGTGAGATGTCATGCGTAGTAACATTTCGTTCGCCTCTCATCGGTGGCTTTTACGAAATTAACATACACATTATATAATGAGGAAGCAAGTAGCTGGGCGAAATCGATTTAGTCTAGTCTGAGACAGTCAATCAGGTGACTAAGGTGGAAGCAGCAAGATGCAACTGAAGCGTGCTCATTACCATGAAATAGAATTGCTGTGGGTCCAAAGGGTAACTGGAGTCCGAAAAGAAAAAGATGGTTAAAAATCCATGCAGACTGAATGGAAGAGGTCAGATATGGTTGGAAGATGTGTACAAATCAAACTGGAGTTAAAAGAATGTACATCGATCTACATTGATTAAAAAGATAACGCACTATGTATTAAGGAGGGATAGAGGTGGTCTGTCAGTGGTTAAATTGTATGAAAAAATACATTGGTTCAAAACCTCGAGTTTAGAAGAAATACGAAAACAAAATGGAATCAAAGAGTATCAATTAACTCTTACCAACATAGCGAAAGGCTAATCACCAACTTTTACAGGGCGTACAGAGTGGTATTCAACCGATATATTGAGACAGCTTCCGCAATACTGAGAGCCTGATTTTATTTGGGTCTAAAGAACACTCTGAAGTCGGTTCTTGGGTCCAGTGAGTGCTTGGTCTGCATAAGGTGTTTTGTAATGGCAATGACGGCACAACCGACCCCCGAATTCAAAAGCTATTTCGACATGTGTTCGTTAATACGTGTGCCGAGGTGCCTCCTAATTCAGCCGACGTATCTGCTCCCACAGACACAATCAAACGTGCAAACAATATTGAATTGGGCAAAAAGGAGCACCACGCCCTTTCTAGGTATAGTTGGAACAGAGGTAGTTTTATCCACGTAGAACAATTGGGCGGCCTTGTATGGGCGTTTGAGTGCTGCATCTAAACGGCGTTTTATCAGGGCTGAAACGTTATCACATTTGAAAGGCAGAGTTAGATAGACAGGTTCGTGAGAAATAGTAATGGGTGTAACTTGCATAGGTTGTAGAGTGGAATACTTTTGGATAAACCTTGTGGGGTAACCATTTTCTACCACAGTCTAGCGCAGTAACACCAGTTCATTTTCTAACTCATCTTTTGTCACAATAAGTCGAACTGTGTGAAATAAAGCCCCGAGGAGATCATGTTTCTGTGCAATTGGTGCAAATATCTTAGGATACAAATATTGACCTGTCTATGTGAACTTGTGTTACACAAGTCTGGAAAGTGACCCATCCTCGCGTCTTTTCAGCAAAACATGTAGGAATGATATTCCCCCATGTTATTCAACTTCAAATGTGAAAGTTAGTTTGTTATGCAAACTATTTAACAGCCGATGAAAAGCTGTTACTTGCCGATGGTCGTCGAATGCAGCAAAAATGACGTCTACGTATCGTTCATAAAACAACGTGTTCCGATGTTCAGTAGACACTGAATGTTCTAAGTGACCCACAAATATGTCAGTCAACACGAGTCTTAATGGACTCTCCATTGCAACTCCGTTTATTTGTCTATAAAAGGCGTCGTTGAGCACAAACTGAATATCAGATGTACATATTTTCAGCAGCTTTGAAAGCTCATCGATGGGAATGACAAGTGTCAAATTATGCTCATTAGCGTAATTACAAACAATATTAATGACCTCGTCACGCGGAACGTTTCGGAATAGTGACTCAGCATCAAAAGAAATCGTTACCTGGTGTTTGACGTTGATGTTGGGGACCATTTCTACCAATTCAAGTGTCCTTTCGACTGTGTACGACCAAGTTGGACTAACGAGTTCGATCAGACCGACCAGCCACTGGGCAAGTTGATGGTGGGGAGAAGCCAGTCATGGATAATACTGGCGGTACGGGCACTCCAAGTTTGTACGTTCTTGGAAGCCCACACATTCTTGGCGTCACACCGCCTTCGGATGACAGTTTTTGAGACTAGCTTGGTCGGTCGATCCTTTCTGATGTAGTTTTTAAGCGCTCGATTGATCTGTTTGATCCGTTTGATCTTCGTAGATAACGAACTTTGAGGTATCGGATAGAATAGATTGCATCTTGTCTGTATAGTCTGCACGATTTAATAGAACCACTCGAGACCCATTACCCGGAGGTAGAATGATCAATTATGTATTTTTGTGCAGTTCTTTAAGTTGACGCATGTGTTCTTTACTTAGTAGGCGTTGCTGGCTGATACGTGTTCATTGGTACTGATGAGCATGACCAACTAACCTAGATTTAAACCAAGCTGCAATGTGAGTTTAAGTGGCCTCTAGCGACTTCAGTTGATCATGTATACATTCAAATTATGCCTGCACATTAACTGGATGGTTTTTTAGTGGTGCAATACTCAACTTCAACCCAACTGATAGCGCTTCCTCTTGGATTCTGTTTAGAACAATATTGGAAATTTCCCACATGTCTGTCCAAATTCTTCGAGAAACTAGACATCATTTCTTTAGTAGAGAGCGACAGCCCATTATTCTTCATCTGGTTCATTGCCACGTAGGCAGTGACCTGCTTGCAGTAAGTGTAAAACTTGATGTGGCAGAATAAACTTAACTGGTCAACCCTTGGCAATAATAAGGAGTAGACAACTTGCAGGTTCATAATCTCAGATCGTAGAGTCTGCAGTTGTGTTTTGACAACACGTTTCAGGCCCTCAGAATTTGGTCTCAATTTGCTTTGTCGCAGTGACTTGAAATATTCTCTAGGATACCGATCACTCTCAGTGCACTGTCACTCTTTTCGGCCAGCTGTCACCCTCTTGACCCACAGCAATTCTATTTCATGTTTCATGGTAATGAGCACGCTTCAGTTGCATCTTGCTGCTTCCATCTTAGTCAACTGACTGACTGTCTCAGACTAGACTAAATCGATTTCTCCCAGCTACTTGCTTCCTCATTATATAATGTGTATGTTAATTTCGTAAAAGCCACCGATGAGAGGCGAACGAAATGTTACTGCGCATGACATCTTGCATACTGCTGTTGGCCTTTTTCAAAGTTATCGGTGAGAACCAATGTTTCAAACGTTAGTCGTTCTTTTAACTGAAGTTTATCCCCTTACATTCTATCGAACGTGTGAACGACCGATCATTCTTTGTTTCTAATTAAAAAGACAATGTTAGTCCGGATTTACCCTGCCATTTCATACCTGGTGGAACTTAACAAATGTCCATTATTATATGTCCTCATTTTTGTGGGTAAAATTAACTTACGGAGAGTTTTCATAGCACGATTTTGCTTTTTATATAAGTTGCAGTTGTTTTTGACTTCACATATGCGGGTTATATCTCCGAGATCGTCGGACACATATTCATATATAACGAGTTAATTTATCCGAATATTCAACTCAATGGTTTAATTGAGTAGTGTCACAGGTTTGCCATGAGAAGCTCTCGTTTTTGACATGTTTTCGAGTCACTTAGTTACGGGATAGCTCTTGTGCCTTATTTTATGACGATATCTTTTGTCTGTCGTAATTGCTCAAGGAATATGTTCTTCGAGCCCTCGGAGCCGAAATCATTCGCACGCGCACCTCGGCCAACTTTGATGAAATAGATTCCCATTTACGAGTCGCTGAGGCGCTAAAACAGAAAATTGGCAAAACCGCTCATATTCTGAACCAGTACACTAACACATACAATCCTGTTGAGCATTTCGATCACACAGCAGAAGAAATATTACGTAGCTGTACTGAGGCGGACGGGCGGCTCTGGTTGACTGCAGTGATGGTGAGTGCAGGCACAGGCGGCACGGCTACTGGCCTGTCTCGGAAAATCAAGATGAAAGCACCTGGGTGTAAGGTGAGCAATATGTATGTCTGTTTTTTGTTTCACGCCACGTCGTACAAAGTGAAGCTGTGAAAGCATTATTCGGCTTCAGTAGTTGTACGTCGAACGTTCTATAAGGTGGTCGATAAGAACCAAACAGGACTTCCGCCAGCTCATTATTTTGTCTTTTTTATCCGAATATTGTCGGTCAGTGCAACCTTGATAGCTCAAGCATCTTATTTGTTCCAATAAACAGGATTCAGAATGGTTTTTTGACCAAAGAGAACTCCAATAAACTGCAGTAAACAAATGCCTTGGAAATCCCAGTAGCAGCAACAACATCAGCAGAACAGTTTTGCGGGCCATATCTGATTGCATGAAATATTTTCTACAGATTCTTTGGCCAGCGGGCTACTGTCATCAGGACGATACCTGAAGTTCAAAGTCAAGTAGTTTTTACGAGCTCCAGTCTTGACGCTGAGGTAGTAACAGATTGCTGCTAATTAATGTGCTGCATAACCTCACGTGGCATAGGTAAGACCTTTTACTGAATGTAACTGTGCCATACTTCACAAACAGTTTAGGCAGAGGGTTAAAGACAACAGCTATATGGTGCTACGTTGTTGTGTCCAGAAAGCTGACGCCACGAAGGATTGTTTACTACGGAAAGTGCCACACACTACGCACAAGTTAGAACCATAGACAAAACTCACTTATGTGCGGAGGTTGGCTTGATCTTTATCCAAGCAATCGGCATTAAATCGGGAATGCTGTCACAACCCAGGCTGTTATTCGTGATCTTCAGCGTTCAAGATGAATGGCAATTTTATTTCTGTTCTGTACAAACCCAAAGACTAGTCTTCAACGTACACATTCAGAGAGTTTGCTATTCACTAATGTTGTGAGTAATTTATCGCAATATTGTTGGCCAACAGCTTGGTTATGTTTGGATCAAGTATCAAATTCCCCGGTTTACTAGGTATTTTGATTAGCAACATAACCCGTATATGGTAGATGTGTGCTTTCTGCTGACCGAACTACGGAGTTTTACCAGGGACTTGAAAATGGCGTACTTGAACCAAGTGGTTTGTCAACTTTAGCTTCTAATAATAAAATCTTAAAAAGCAATCCAACAGACCCGTTGCCTAGAAGGGAGTTCCCAAACGATCAAGCAAGAATCTATCATTTGCACTCTGAGTAAAAAATCACTGCATTGATGCGTTGTTCAACAGATTCCGTAAGCTGCATTGAAAGTGAATTGATAATAAAGTTGAACCGTCGTATTGTTGTATAACAGGCAGCTTCGCTGTGAGTAGTATACTACTCACAGGCGACATTCAGAAACAAAAAGGCAAGCTTCCAACGCCAGGAAGATGACGGACGAAAAGAGACTATCGAAATAGTGTGTACGCGCTATGGGGGAAATTCCACCTGGGCGACTGACCACGTGCTGTCACCCAATGTATGTGAATGCACGTCTACCGTGCAAATGAGTGTACGCGTTTGTGGTCCCATTTTAACGACCTGTACGGGAGTTTGCGCAGTGACCGAACTTGCAGGCCAGGCGTCTTTTGCGGTCACAACAGTATATCCTGGCTACCGAATTTACTTTTAGCTGAGGTGTTACAGAACATATAGTCTAAATTCATGTTTCTCTCAGTTAGTTTCAATCTTGCCAATGATTTTACATTTACTCTTTGTTCTCTTAACCCTTAAGGCATATTCTGTTAATTATGGTATTCTGCAACAGTCTGTTTTTTTCCTTGAGAACTTGTGGCAGAGTGTTCTGATTTCTAGTTGAACAGTTTTCAGGTAAACCAAAAATATTTGGCGTTTAATTGAAGCTAATGATTCCGCAGACTGAATGGCAGACCAAAATTGAAGTGCATACAGTTGTTGCTTTTGCCCTCAGAACATTAGGTCTTGTTCTTTATTGCAGTGTTCCATAACTGGTTGGGCGTAAGTTTGAAGGGTTCACACAGAAGTTGGGTAAAATGGCGAAGTACCTAGTGAGATGTTGCCTATCACATTCGCTCCATTATTACTCGATTATTAACCTTTATCGCCAAGTTCCACAATAGACAAAACGGACTGCATTGATGGCCACTGCAAACAAGCATATGTTTATGATTGGTTTGACACATATAGTCAAAGTTTTCGTCACAAAAATAGTCTCAGTCTTATTTTTGAGTTTCGGTGTGATTACATACACGCGTTACCAAGATCGTAACATAACCCACTGAAAACAAGCCGTAAGTAAAGTGCAATACGGCCTGATATAGCGCACACAAATGTACAGCAGAATGCGTCTTGTTCTAGACAACCTCTATTGGTCAAACCACCGAAAGGAAGTAAGCATTCAACAAAAGTCATTTCCCTGAGTTAATCGGAATCTTACGTTCTGTTTTAGTTTCATTAACCAGCCTGAGCATATTCATCTCATTCAATCCTTTTAAAAGGCGATTATTTTCCATTCTCTTACCTTCCACTTGAGGTATTTGGTGCGGATCCGGAGGGATCGATACTTGCCCACCCAGGAGTTGCTGATCCTATGCCGTATGATGTTGAGGGAATTGGGTACGACTTTGTTCCAACTGTACTAGACCTTTCTGGCGTTGACCAATGGTACAAAACTGGGGATCGCGAGTCCTTTTTAATGGCACGCAGGATTATCCGAGAAGAGGGATTGCTCTGTGGTAAGAGCTTCCATAGTTTTGCATAAATTGTTTCAGTCGGACTGACAGCCTGATTGAGTGACAAAACCTACTCATATGTACATATCAATTCGTGTAAAATTGCATTATTACTCAACTCATATTCGTGTGCATCTGGAATATAACGTCCCCATTACTGCATGCTTGTCAAATAGTAACAGTATAACCTTACGTGAGAAGGTTTTGTTGAATTTGCTGGGTTTCTCCTTGGTCATTTGAAAAACCTGGATATCGATTCATCACCTCACTTCAGGAATGGGGTTCACTTACATGTTCTTCTTGACCCTATAGCTACTGACTAGCCTCACAAATCGATTTGACTGTACTATACGGCTTGGGTACTTACGAAGATCCTCGCGCTTTCCAGTATATCTGTTTCTAACAAGATCATCCTGGAACAATGAAAAATTGGTTGCAACTTTCATTTATCCTTTACCGTTTAAAGTACCTCTTACCTTACCAAGCTATGGGGCGATAGAGCTGCCTGTTTGTAGCAACCCCAACAATTTAACTTGCTTAAGGCCGTATGAGTTGAGCTGGCACCAATCAGCCAGTTACAACAATAGCTACTCCGGAAGATCTGCTGATATATTGTTCAATTTTAAAAAGATTACGTTTGGGTGGAAATACCCAGCATTTCGTCATTTTCATTTTACTCCAGTGTTTTTAATTAGCTGAAATTCCGAAGTTAACCTGTTAGCAAGTTCTAGAAACAACATTAGTGGGTGCATTCATGTAACGCATCCTCCGCCAAATACTTCCATATATGTTCTACTCAGTCGGAATAACAGAATTCAGTAGGTGTCTCTCCAGACACATCGTTTGCCAACAAAATTTACCCACAAAAATATGTTCTGTTGAAGCTCTACGTGCAACGGTTACAGTCGTCGAACTTCCTCTCCCCTGCGAACAGACGTTTTGAACACAAGGTTTATCTTACAAGGGTATACCTTTTTAGTAACGTCTGGTCATTCTTCTTCGAGTCTTCGCCTAACAATCTGGCTAGCAGTTTAAGAGCAGTTCACTGAATACAGCACATATGGAACCCAATGTTCAATCATCAGCGTTAAGTTGAGATGAGTAAGTCGTCGGTTCGATGGACGGATGAGCATGACAAGCTCTGATGTGTTTGTTTTTACGCGGCTCAGCTTAACTGTTGGCCCTGTTGATATGTAAGATACCACTTGCTAATAGTTGCTTTCCGTACATAGATTCCAGCTGGTGATTTGCACATCTTTGTTGGTTATTGGCTTATTGTGTGCAGAATCAGTTTGATCTGAGTAAACCTTCGACGTTCCGTTTCGTCCTACCTGGACCAAGAGGTTTGTATCTACTCTGATAGACTGCGTATAATCGTGGATCCTAACGGATTCTAATCTCTTCGTGGAAAGTCCGGATTTTAGCTGAAGTCGAACCAGCTACAGGAATTATACGCCTCTACTTAGCACGTGCTTTACCACGTGAACTACTGTATTACTGATAAGTAGCAGAGGATTTTGGCAGTGCAAGTTGAACACCATACACGTTCGACCACAGTTTTCTCAGTTACATTGATTTTTCAACCTGCCTCTTTCTAAAAGGGGAAATAGACTCTAGTAGCGTTTTTAGTGGAGTGCATTAGTGACGCACGTCCTTGTTACGACCAGCCTTAGAACTCCTATGCACAGTCTCATGAAGCAATCGTGTTTTTCGGCTGGACAGAGAGGAAATTTGCCGGTAAGCTAATGTACAGATCGGATTGTGAAGATTTGAAAGTTTCTTGAAATTTTTAGCCAGGATGGTGGTACCTACCGAATTTAATTGACAGGATATTCTTAGCATTCCTATTTGAGATTCAGGCGGTCTTCCTTACACCTCGGTATAAAAAAAGCTATGCAAAGTGATATTATTCAAAAGACATCAAGTTTTTCACAATCGTTTTTGTGAATGAGCCACAAGATACACCGCTTCCGGTAGTTTTATCGCTGCCTTTCCTCAACGGATGCATTACCATAGTATGCGAAGTAAATTTAAGTAAGTAAGTAAAGTGAATACGTAGGTAGTAAGTAAGCAAACAAGAAAGCAAGCAGGAATAGTTGCACACAACCGTATAACCAGTATTATAATAACTTGGCCAGTTTTAAATTAAATTATTCCTTTTTGCGACAGTGCGAGTGGGTGTGAAACACCATGAACATTTCGATAGTCTAGACAAAACTACATCAATGACAATGAGACGAACAAAGTGAGTTCAAAATAAGCGTGAGTGTACTTTGAACCGCAAAATTCCAGAATAAAATCCCAAAAGTTGGGTGCTGTCTATTTTTCCCTTCATGACATAAACCTTCCTTGCGTTGCATTTAACAATGATGCTATAAATCTACTATTCCTTTTTTGGTCTTCTTACAAATGAGCATTTCTCAACTCATTTGGTCCTATCCCATAGGTTCCTACCGAGACTTAAGTCGTTGTTACAAAAAGTCAATCCAATTATTTCATATTGAAATACAAAATTCACGATCCTGAGAAACAATTTGCATGTCTTACCGAATTATCATGTTGGGCGGTAATCTTTCTTTCGTTCATCTCAACTTCAGAAAGCAGTATTACCAGTTCGGTTGTTCCTGCAGATAAACACACCCAGACCAAACATCGTTCTTTTTTCCAGTGAAATATTTCTTCTTATTGTGGATGTTAGTTTACTGATCATCCGACCTATGTTTCTACATCATTCAGGATGACAGTAGCCTAATGCTTTAAATGCAAGTGAACTGAACGAAAACCACCTCCTTTTTATATACTTGTGACATCACATTGAGAGCAATGCCCTTGTTTATTGATTTTGTGGTACTTACCGCTTCTGATAAAGGTAAACACAGTCATATACATCATATCAAGTGTATAGCTTTATTTTCAAGTTTTTGATAAAATGACTGTTGCATCAGTAGTTACAACACTATTTGTTTACCAATTATTTAATAATAGGTGGAAGTTGTGGAGCTGCGCTCGCAGCTGCAATCCGGGCTGCAAAGGATCATCAACTGACTAAGAAAGACCGATTAGTGGTTGTTTTTCCTGATTCTGTGCGCAATTACATGTGAGTTTACAAAGGCAAAAAACTAGCTATAGCTGACTGTTGTGTTTAGCATTGCAAAAATGAGATTATTGCCTTTCGTGCTTTTAAAGTATAACAACAATCCCAGAGTTCCTTCAACTGTTACAGCAAGTACATTTTGGCTACACGCTGTGCTTGGAAATGCATACCTTGCGGATACCGGTCAAAAGAATCCCAACAACTGCGCTTGTAATCCCTGACAGCAGACGATAAAGATAGTCTTGTACAGCGTTAAAACTTGATCCGAACTCTGAGACTTTCAAATACAATAATACTAATTTTCACCTTCATACCTTCGTCAAACAGACTGGAACAGATAAGCCTGTATGAGTAAATATACCATCATGTTAGTAAATAAAACCCTCAACTTCCATCCTTGCAACTGTCGAGCATCACTTAAGAGGTAAATCAGTTGCGTAAGGTAGGATATAACAGACATGCACCAATTATTGTATGACTTTTGAAGTAGCCTGAGAGTCTTTGACTTTTCAGAAATTCGCAGCTGGTTCAGCTATTTCGAAACCTGTTAGATTAGAAAACAAAAGCAAGATTAAAGCAATGTGAGATGCTGATGAGAACCGGATAAGACGATGCGTATCGGGAAGCAATGTGTTGCATCCAACACACTTGTAGAGAGCCTTACTGTCTAAAAGTTACAAAAAACAACGAGACGGTAGGTGATCCTTATTGCAATAAAAGGAAATGTTAAAACGTGCTCGCTGCCGCTTTTCTGTATGTTTCACTAAACCATTTTCCGGTGTTATTATATTTTACTCAGGACAAAGTTTCTGGCCGACGCTTGGATGTACAGTCGTGGACATATTGATTTTCCAATTTCTCACGAGCTTCAGAAGTGGTGAGTCTGTCATGTACCAAAATTAGTAAATTAAATTTGTGAGAAATGTGATACGCTTAATTAGACGAATGACAGCTTCGATAAAAAAGCGGTGTTCACCGATCCTAATCAAAATTTGAGCTTCCGTAATCAATATTGACCAGAAATCCGATTGTCTGAGGGTCTATTGTGGATTTCGAAAATACCCCAACATCTTTACTCATCGGGATCCTCAGAGAATCTGCGATTCAGTAATAGCTAGAAGTTTCTAATAACACGAACGTAACAGGTTGAATTACCAGTACACATGCTGTGTTGACGAAAACCGTAAGAAGACAACAGATTGTAAGTATTTACTCGCAGTTGAGCCGGATCATTCTTAGAAATGTTGATCTTTTTAGTTTCGTCGTGTTAATTACGAGAATGACTTTGTCCCAGTAACCACAAGTATCCTGAGGACTAACCTCTAGTATTATAAATTTACAGGGTACTTCTAATATGTTGAAACAGACTATTTCTCAACAAAACTTGTTGCAGAGAAAGCTCTTTGTCTTGCCAGGTAGACATTTTGGATCGGTTCCAAATCCTAACTCTTTATAAATCTATTTTTATCAAAGACGACAGAGTTTGCGATGCGTTTGTGCCGAACCATAGTACTCACAGATATGAAAGTGACTGGTCGATTATGTTAGTACTGTGTCAACGACTCGACCAATGCTTCATAAATGAAGCATTAACATCATAACAAGAATTTCACTCGGAGAGACGCTAACAAACATTTTCATAGTAAACAGGGAATAGGAACTTTAGTAACACCTTCGAGAAGTGACACTATGTAGCTGACTATGTAGCTGACTATGTTGCTGACTACATCCTCACGATAGCTCAGAATTGAAGCAGGATCAGACACAAGCCGATCTTATCCATTCAGTTAGACGGTCAACTTCGAGTAAGTTATGTGAAGGTAACCAATGAAGCATTGCATTTTTGGACATACTACTGTACGGACATGCTAATTAGGTATGAAATGTAAGGCGAACTTCTTAAATCAATAATTTCCTCTTCATAGATGTTCGCTAGTTTGGCACATACGTGCTCGTATTCATCGCGACCATATCAAAATGGTTGAAAATGACGACTCATCATAAGATAACTTCATTAATGGCGTTACGAGCATGGATACTGAAAATTAACATGTTGAATATTCAGTTCGAAGAGAGGATTGAAAAGACACACCATATAAGTACTCGCAAGATTTATCCGGTGAATTTCCAGAATATAAATTTGACTAAAACTACCAGAACTTTACTTAAACCCGCAAATCCTAAGTTCAAAGAACGAAGGTAAAGAAAGCGTAAACTTAGCTACATGATAAAACTGCTATGTAAAGACTATTCTGTTTATCATAGGCTCCAAAACTAGTTACTTGTACCGCAAGAATCGAATTCAGTCGAATCTTGTCACACCAACTGAACGAGATTATAACATTTCTTATAGGTTCAAAGTTAGAATCTACTCACATTTGATCGCAGTCTTCGCATTCAGATAGACCTTCCAACCAATCTGCTTCATAAAGAAGTACAAGACTCGAGTTTTAGACATAGTAGAGCTCCGATCACACTTTCGCGAGACAGCCGTGTTGACCACTGCACAACTGACATCACATTAGGTATGACCGAATTATCACATCTGGACGTCCAACCACTTTTATTTGTGAATGATCATATAAGGTAGTGTAAGTGGTAGGAGGTTAATGGTAAAAATTCGTTGGAAGCACAAGATCGGTTTCGAGGTAGATGTTAATCATCAGGTATGGGTAACAGATGAACATCGATCATACACCCCAGTACAGCAGCGGCAAATGTTGAAATTTGCAGATGGCTATGGGCTAGTTCTTTTTTCTCTCTCAGAGTCTGTCGATTAGTGTGGATGTCAAGAGCTTTAACTATATTTCTGAACATGCGCACAGATCCATGGGCGCCCTTGGTTCTGAGATAAAACGATCCACCTAAATCTCCAGCGAATCACCATCTACAAATTTCAGCATGGCAATTTTGTGCATGACATCTTTTGTGGATGTACTGCTTATCTACCAAACGGATGACCCCGCAGGACCTTCAGACTACTGAAATACTGGGACCGTGAAACGGACGATCAGTAACACCATTACCGCTTCGACTAAAGTTGCATGTGTCGGCAACCACTGTCTGACCAACCATCTCTACACCTCCCCAACGAGAATTTGACAAAAATGAGTTTTCCAAGGGAGAACGGATTGACAAACATAGCAAACTAACGGCGTGAACAGAGCCCTACCAC
>JTDE01003632.1:43896-71168 GCA_014338405.1 Paragonimus skrjabini miyazakii
GTAGATGTTAACGTAAGAATCTACAGGATGGGAACACTGTAGCCCACGGAGCACTGTATGTGCAGAGTGGACAGGGCATGTTGAATCACACGCTGGCCTGTGGAGCGCGTGATGTGTCTGTGACCTTGTGAATAGGCCAGGAGTACGTGAGTGAGTGAGACAGTTAACATATGGTCTCCAGACCGGATGTGGGGCGAATGGATGGCTAGGAATGAGCCATCGGGTTTAGCGCAGGGTACTGAACCGTTACAAAACCACTCCAAATTCCAGGTCGACCTACTGAAGAAGCCTCATATTGTTGTGATGAATGGAAATGGACTAAACTAGGTCGGACTTCACTGCCTAAAGAATATCCGTATCACCCGTTACAACCTCATTGGAGGTAACAACCACTAATTCTTGTTTCCAGTGACTCTGTTCACGTCCTGAATTTCGAGTTGGAGTGTTTCCGAATTGCAAAATTAGTCCTCGTTTCTGCTGCCAGATAAGAATGTCAGCTAATGTTTTAAGCTAATTGTGTCAACTCATGTTAGAACTTTCTATGGAACTTAATGATGCAGCAGTGTGGTGAGGATGAACGATCGCACCATACTACTTACACTAATGTTATTCAGGAACGAGGCGGCAGCATGGGTTTGGAGATTGAAGAAACAATGGAGTGCAGCTTAACATGGAATGGTTCTCTGCACATATAGGAACTGGGCATGAGCGAACATAACAAACCGTGACGTTCTAGGACCAATGTTGCAGGCAAACGGCTGTTTCCGTTTGTTGTCGCGCAGTGGCACATAACCCATGTATTGTTGCCAATACAACCCTTGCGCCAACTGCGTTCTTGGCTCACAACAGTAGTTGTTGATATAAACAATGTTGACCACAACGACAAACGGTCAAAGCTTGCCTGTTTATTGTGCCGTTCTTCAATACGTCATGCAGAGAGTTATTTACTGCTCCATCAAATGTTTTTAATCATTTTCAGCATAGCTTTACTAAAGTCGCTAGTATGGGGAGTGGTAGGGCTCTGTTCACGCCGTTAGTTTGCTATGTTTGTCAATCCGTTCTCCCTTGGAAAACTCATTTTTGTCAAATTCTCGTTGGGGAGGTGTAGAGATGGTTGGTCAGACAGTGGTTGCCGACACATGCAACTTTAGTCGAAGCGGTAATGGTGTTACTGATCGTCCGTTTCACGACCCGCGCGCTTGCTCAGACGTCCTGTTGGAAAGTCGTGTCTGGGTCATCATTCGATATCCGCGGGATCGGTCTGCCCTACTAGCTGGTCTATTACGCATGCCCGGTAAGCGGAGTCATTCGGCTCCTCAGAGTGGATAAGCTTATATGAGACGTCTTGTGGTGGACTGTCAGGCAGGAGGTGAGAGTATTCCAACTCTCGGCGGAATATCTGAACGCAGAGGGAGGTGCGTTCAAAAACCCACAGCGAGCGGATCGGGGACGGCGTGGGCGACCGGATGAGTCATCGCTCGACTGGATCGGATCAACGGGAGAGACATGGCAGCCAAAATAGGATGGATGACTAAATCGGAGGCGTGATTATTCCAACATTCGCAGGAATATCTCTACGCGGTCGTGGAGTACGGTCAAATCCCACGTAGGATAGACGGAGGACAACACGAGCGACCGGACGAGCCATTGCTCAACGAAATCGGGTCAACGAAAGAGGAATAGCAGGCGGAAAATCCCCGAATAAAAGGCGCCGATCACACACATAAACCGGGCAGAAGTGCACACGACGTGTGAACGGAAACCTCGGGGTGTTGTGGGCTGGAATGCTGATTCAAAAACGCGAGCGCGCGCGTAGCATGTGAACTAGCGTGTTGGACAATAAAGATTGTGCTTTAATGGATAAATTTTCGCTAAAATCTGACCAATTAAGTTGCAGTAAACCTGTGTGATCCTGAGCATGAACGGATACCCCCAACTATGTGTTTCCGCTTTGACCAAGCTATGGACCATCAGAATCATTTGCAGGTATCAGGACTAGCCGTTTCTCAGAAAGAATTCGCGAACACCGCCTTACATGACTTCGTTGCGGGTCAACGAAGAACATCAGTTTATCTATCCTGGCCCATTTGATCGCCCCTGATTGACATCCAGGCAATGGAAATGTTTTCTATCGTCTGCTGAGTCTCTACCACCCAGTCACAAATGGTCAAACGTCGCATCCTGTCGACAGTGAGGTCAGTCACACTTCGATGAACCCACCCGGATTTGTGTGTTCAGAAAAAAGTCGTTCAAACACTGGGACATCCACAACCAAGCAAGACTGCCAAACCCATGAATCATAATATCCCCGTCCCCGACTGTCACTGACTACCGAGATCCTACTTCATTCATGTTGCTAACGGCAACAAAGCCGCGTTAAAAACATATTCAATCAACCTATCTATAGCTTAGGTTTTATGAAAATGGTAGCTGTTACGTAAAATATATCATCGCACGGACGTCTACGCGGCCTAACTTTGCCTCATTCCACATGGTCATTGGTACTGAATATCCGATATGTGGTTGCTATGCATGTCTGCTCATCGACTGAGTCTGGTTTGAGAAGTTGAGCACTTGGATAGGGCAGGTATCATCCGAAGTGTTTCTGCTGCGTTATTCCGTTAAACTTAATGTTAGTTTTTCAACTGATTTTCGAGCTATTTAGGAACACGTAAACTAGATGAAGAGGTCCGATAACTTCCATTAAACACTCATAATGTAGACGCTGCTGTTGCGTCGTCTCTCTGTGTCTAACTGCGCTAATTGTTGTTTCTGCCATCCCAGAGGCTACTAACATCTAATTCACGCAGGAACATATCAGAATTCCTGCACCCAAAGGAGTAGGCGACTTGCTCCCATACAGCCTATAGACCAACTTTGTCGTATACACCCAATAACCAGTACTTATGTGAACACAGATCCGTCGACCGAGTGTTGGACTAATCTAGTGTATTGTGTGCTTGTGTATTGTTAAGTGATATCCTGTGGTTTATGGTTCCGAATAAACAGCGAGCAATGAGTATCACACCATGACCGTATTCCGTCTGTCAGCAATGGTCAGGTGGACCGGACCAGACTTGAAAAGAGCACGGATCATAACTACAACTAGACGCATTTCTACATGTATCGTGGTAAAATATCTACCTACCTGGAGTAAGTAAGGCGATTTGTTAGTGTTAGTATGGCTTATGTTTTGATTCCGACCGATTACTTGACCTGTGCTGAATGTGGATCAGTGGACAGTTATTTTTTCTTCTCATTCAACATAACTCGATCGAGCTTAGCATGCCTATCGTGCATTGTTAAAATGTGTCGATTACCGGAATATGTAAGATAGCGTGATATTTGAAGACTTTACTTCAGAAAGGCAGGCGGAAGATTATGCGTGAGCGATCCAACAGCGATATAGGTATTTTTATATCACGAGGCTAGTGGTGCTTTAATCCGTCCCTGAGGTGCTAACAGGTCAACTGGAATGAGTGAGCTAATCTTTCCGAATCCCTCTCTCGATGGCTTTAACAAAAGGATTAATGTGGATACAACTGTTGTGTGGTCCTCAAAATGACTAGCTATTTCATGATGGTACTCCTCTGATCAACCGATACAGTCGTGTACAATAGTGTAAGTCCTCTTATAACGGAAACCGTGTCCCAGTAATAGCGAACAAGTATTGATTTAATTGTTCATTTTCTGTCCAACCGTGTACGTTACTTGAACTTTGATGTCAAGTCAAATGGAAAAGTGACAGTCATGGTGGACTCGTGAAAATCTACTGAACGAGGGATGAATGATTTACGGCAAAAGAGTACCAAGACGGTCGATACATAGACGTATTTGCACATGAGTAAATGTGCTGCAGCTCGAGAGCGAGAACGGTGCTTTTATTCACGTCAGGTCCGAGCCAACTAGCCGATAGTATCCCACGCTGACCATCGACCTGGTCTAAGATTGTGAAATGTGCATGTGTGGTCCGTACAAACTGAGCGCTGCATAATATTCCGTAGTTATTACGGAAGAAGGAATGGCCAAAGATAAAGTGCATGCATCGATTTTCTTTGCGTTCAACACACTGTGATATTCTTTCGATTGTGTTCAGTAGATCATTTGATCTGTGTTTACCAACTGCATGTACACTTTTCTCCTTTTACTACGTAACACAATCTCGATTTATGCTAATTCAGGAGTGATTTTCCATTAGTTATCTATGAAGCCACGCCCGGAGCTCGTAAGTTTCACATTTGAATTCACTTACTCATAAGTCCTATTGTCTCATATGGAATACACAAAATGATCCACGTGATCCACTGACACGCCAATACTTCCCAACCAGTTCACGACAAAATTGAACAACGCCACTGTTGATCAATGAAACTGCAGATTTGGTAAGTTAAAAGAGACACAATTATTGATCGCAGCTGTCGCATTCCCATAGACTATCCAGTCGACCCCTTTCGAAAAGAAGCACTAGACTCGAGTTTCGCTCTCATTAGAGCTCGTCAGTAGTGCATATCATCGCCACTGCCGGGACTTGAACCACGACATGCTGTTCATGAGCAGGGAACCGCGTTTACCACTGCACCATTGACCTCACGTTAGGCACGGTCGAATTATCAGATGTGAACGCTCAACCACTTTCGCTTGTGAGTAATGATCAGGTTACCCGATCGTCTTGAAATGGAGACACAGCTACTGTCTGTTAACTCCAATCGATAACCCCGCAATTAGGTAAACACGGTTGCCTCATGAACAGCATGTCCGTGGTTCAAGTCCCGGCAGTGGCGATGATATGCACTACTGACGAGCTCTAATGAGAGCGAAACTCGAGTCTAGTGCTTCTTTTCGAAAGGGGCCGACTGGATGGTCTATGGGAATGCGACAGCTGCGATTAATTGTGGGTGATGTTCAACTTGAAATTAACCAAATTCCCGGCTACTCATCAGTAAACACAATTATAACAAATCCGCGCTTCGGCTGAATTCGAACCAGCTACAGAAACAGCATGCCCAATCGCCGCAGGCGCACTACCAGCTAAGTTACAAAACCACATCGAACGTTCGGAAGTTCCACACTTAGACTCTGTTCGACAGTGGCGTTGGCGGACCCCGGCGTTAAGTGCTTGAGAAATCTTGCAATGACAGTCCCCCGGATCACTTGGTGGATTCGATAAGAAGCAGTGGGACGGGTGCGCAACAGGATCCAAATGTTACATATCCGAGCTTCCGACGTGGAATCGTAGCTTAGCTGGCAGACCGTTTGGAGAGCTTGATCGTCCTGTTTCTGTCATTGGTTTGACTGAAGCCGGGGATCTGAATCTTCACAGTCGAGTTTCCTCTAAGTTACGAAATCTACCAAGCTTCTCACTGACAATACTAGTTGTTTGTCAGGCGGATTCAACTGTTCATTATTTTTACTTTGCTAACTGCCTGGACTGTTCTAACAGCATCTTGAGAACAAATGCATTCTATTGCCGATTTTTAAAAGAAGTATTTCTATCTGCCATTGTCTTGAAACGTCATTTATTGACGGAGATATAGCCTAGAAGTATTGTGCTCAACTTATTTGCATTAACCCTTCCGTTTTCAACTTACGCAGGAGAAAAGTGATCACTCCAGAACAACGGTTGTCATCACAGCAATTCTGTACCGAAGCCAAGGTTGCATTTTCAATGCCCAATCATGCGAATTCACTTCAATAAAAACAAACGTTTTGTTCAGAGAATAAGGTGAATCTGCTATCATTATGAGACAAATCAAATACTCCTAGTCCTAGGTCATAGGTCCTACGAGCCTACTATTATTACGGCAAGTACAATACACATATGGCGACATACACGGAAGACGTCACTACTAATCTATATTGGGCGTAGTCATATTTCGAATACTTTATGAGGTTAGCGCAATCTTGAATTACTTTGAAGGAAACCTACTTTTCATTATTTGGGTGAGGAAACTTTGATGTGGTTTTTGTTTCATTCAACGAAGGAAAACAGTACTTTAGTCGTTATGCACCGCGCCAAAAACTTCAAAACACGTTGCCCTACTTCCGAATTAACAAGGAATTGGTGCCAGGCAGAACGTGTAGAACTAGTTACGTGGACAGCCGAGCGCACTAACGATTGTGATGGTTAAAAGACAAACGCATTCACAAACTTATACCAACTGCATTTATTACACTAATTTTCAAGTCCAAGCTTGCTTGTGGATTTTCAGATTCGTCTTCACCAATACATGTTGCGTATGGAAGTCACCATGACTACGTTTATTTGACTTTCTAACGTTCTTCTTTCTTCATACCTGCTTCAGTTGGTCGACCAAACCCACAGCGGAACTGTTGAAGATTTTGCCAAAAGCAGTTAAAGTGTGTGCGGATGTTACAATAAAACAAGCGGTTGAACAATTAAGAGGACTGCGAATATGCCAAGCAGTAATAACACAGTCTTCTGAGAACAGGTGAGTTCTAAATTAGTTCGATTTTACAGAACTTATATTACTCCAAAAATGTCTCACATAGTTATGGTAAGTACTTCATCATCACACTTCTTCCGAGCTCGTCTTTGCATAATATAATAATACAAAATATTTATTTTTGATCTATCTGTTAATCCTGCTGGAAGTCGCCAACATCTTCGATACATGCATTAGAAACTCGTAGGAGTATTTCTGGTCGATAGATAAACGAATATGGCATGAAGATACATCTACTGTCAACAAAATCGGTAAATCAACGTGAAGAATGTTGTGAAAATATTGACTTTATGAGATATTTGCGTTTACTGAAATTTAGTTGAGTCTGACAGGATTTGATTTATTTCTTCAATTCGTATGAAATGTGCAGAGCGATGACCTTTAATGGCTATTCAAAATCAAATGAAAGTCTGGATATCACGAAGGTACTTCTATTTTAAATGAGTATGTTCTGCGGAGCTGGTCTTCTGTACCTAGTACCATATGTGAAGCCCGACTAGTCCACCTTTTATAAGGAGTAATGACACTTCTTTTTGAAGTGCACAGTCGTACGTTCGGCGGAAGGTACGCTCTTAAATGCAACCGTAGCGGTGAATCGAAGGTAAAGCACTTCATTATTGTCGAAGCAGTATACGGCGACCAAGGTGTGTTCAGGATTGTTCACAGTAAGTCATTTTGTGCATGTGAGCTCGCCCGAATAGCTGACGAATTTATAAGTGGTTGGGCCTTATTGCATACTTGTCAAGGCCGCCTGTGTGCCCCATAGTCGTGCTGAGACTCAAGCTGCCTTCTGACTGGTCGCACCTTCAACGACTAATGGCTCATTCGTTCACGCCTGTAATATAATCTGTACATCTACTGAGTCACTTGTTCTCCCTGCCTATATTACAGCCTGTAAGACTTACTGTTGATTGCACCCGAATAGGAATACAGCAGGTAGACAGAGAGCTAGTTGATATGACGTTCGCAAAATGATTACGATATAGTAACGGGAGATGTGGAGGTTAACACTCTGAGAGGAAGTGTTTTAGCATCAGACGGTTCGAATATCAGGGGGTAGGTGTCGTTGTTCTTTAGTAGACATTGAAAGTGCAAAATAAACGCAGGTGTCTGAATGAAGGATATGTAGTGGAACTCTTACCCATGATAGATTGAGTGCCCACTAACAACGATGTTTCGATGACAGTGCGTGAAAAGGTCAAGTCAAATGGTTTGGATTGGTGTACAAGCTTAATCCAGTGGCGCTCGCCTGGACGGTATCCTGTCCTGTTCAGTTGTGTTGTTCTCTGTTGCGATCCCGGTCCAACCGCGTCATGCGTGCCTGTGTATTCACCGCACCGAATCGCATCCAGTTGGAGTGTTCCAATTGGTTGAGTGTGCAGGTGTTGACCGCGTGCGCGTGCGTTCCGATGTGGAAGAAGGTTTTCAGGCTGATGGATGTGTGGGCGTGCATGTACGGATTGGGCAGTGGGCGTCACTTAGATATAGGCTTGTCACATGATGCGCCGGGTGAGAGGGCGAGACGTCCGCTACATAGCCTCCCACCAGCTGTGAGTTTACGGTGGAACAGCCACCACAGGCCGATCTGGAAAACGCACTGTGACCGACCGGATTTAGTTTTGTAGGTACTTGTTTCAGGTAGCGTGTGCGAGTCAGTTGGAGTAGATTCCTCCATAAGTCGCGCTGAAATGAGATGATCGATCGAGTTTGCGAGATGCACCAAAGTCCAACGTGTACTGTTTGTCCGAACGATTCAGAACACGATACAGACATTTGTATGCTGGTTCTAGGAATTCGTGGGGCTTATCACAGCGGACAAACACGTGCGAACAGTCAGTCAATTTGTTACAATTGGTGGGTCTGCTTCAAAATCGTGGTGGTTGATAAGCTAATTTGAACATGAAATACTGCAAGCAACTTACGTAGTTTGTCGGATCAGGGGAGGTTAGTAGCTGACCAGGTAAACGCAAGCTTTTGCCGTAGGTAAGTTGTGCTGGGGAGCATTGACTGTCAGCACGGACAGAGTTGCGTAGTCCAAGAAACACAAGCGGTAGTTGATCAAACCAAGTGGTTGAATCTAGTTTGGTTGTCAGATCAGCCTTTGACGTCCGGTGAAATCTTTCGACCATTCCGTCGGATTGTGGATGGTACGCTGTGGTACGAACCCGTTGAATCCCAAGAAGACGTGTGAGTTGCTTGAATAAATGAGACTCGAACTGGGTGCCGCGGTCCGTAGTTATAGTGGATGGTATGGCAAAGCGTGAAATTCATTCGACTACAAATGCTGTTGCCAGGGTTTGAGTAGTGGTGTCACAGATCGGAAAAACTTCAGGCCACCGAGTAAATCTATCGATACACGTAAGGAGATATCTGAAACCTTTCGATGGTGGTAGGGGCCCAACAATGTGGTCGAAACGAGTATCAGGTGGCGGAAATGATCTAAGTGGAGTAACGGTATGACGATGGATCCTCAATTGTTGACGAACCAAGCAGCAACGCATCCAATCGACAATCTAATCCTTGTTCATGCTGAACCAAACGAATCGTTCAGAAATACATTTCCCAGATGCTTTGACTCCTGGATGTGACATGTTGTGAAGGGCATCGATAACAGTTTTCCGCATTTCTCCTGGAACGATAGGTCTCGGTGATCCACTAGAAAAATCACGAAGAAGTGATACTCCTCGATGTTTTGTTTGCTGGGCGTTCATTAAGCTCTTGTATTTATCCGTGTCAGGATCGCTAGCTCCAAGTTTAACCATATGCATAAGGTCGACGAGGTTGTCAAACGAGGTGTTTACCAGTTAGACTCTCGACAGACCGTCGGCGACCACGTTTTAATCTCCCTTGACGTATCGGAGGTCTGAGGTGTTCTGGTGTTGTGATCCAAGAACACGGAGGGCACATGGGTTGTTTATTCGACAAACCAACACATGGGTTAAGCATTTAAACAAGACCTGAAACAAAACCACTCATTTGCACGCGGTATTCGGACTCAGACCGTATCGGTTGCCGAAGACGTCAATGCTCAGTTCCATTAAGTAACAGGGACCATTATGGGCGATGCTGCACTCTGATTTTCCTTCCAGCATTTTTCCTGCGGCTTGTACGATGTCAAAATATATGCTGCAGTCCTACTACCGAATAGCGGTGGTATGAGTGGTATGTTACGATCGCTCAGTTTCATTGCACTGGGAAATATACACCAAGTGACGTAACCCTCGTGGTGAATAGCGGTCAAGCTTGGCCGATAGGGCGTACGTTAACGGTTTGTGGTCGGTAAAAACACAACATGTACGTCCTTCAACGAAGTGACGGAAATGTTTAATGGCCAAGTAAATTACTAATAGTTCACGGTTGAACATACTGTAGTGAGTTTGTGCTGGCTGCAAAAGTTTGGAGAAAAACGAGACAAGTTGCCACTTTTTATCAACCAATTGTTGAAGTACAGCTCCAGCAGTCAAATTTGGCGCATCCGTAGTGATAGTGATAGGAGCGGAGGCATTCAGGTGATGAATGGATGTTACTTGTGCAAGCATCTGTTTTATTGAGTTAAGCGAATTGACCGATTTCTCAGATAATTCCAAGTTTGTTTCTTTTGGAACTCAACATATCAGTGAGTGGCTTCAATGTGTCAGCTAGGTTAGGTAGAAAACGGCGGTAGTAGTTAACCATACCAGTAAAATGACAAGGCTGATGTACCGAAGTGCGATGAGGAAAATCCTTGATAGCAGCCACATTGACGGCAGGCGGATGTACTCCAGTTGAGTTGATATGGTGTCCAAGAATGTCCGATGATGACACTCTTAAGTGACACTCGGAAGGATTGATGACAATACCAAAATCGTTCAAGCGTTGAAAAACGTGGAACAAATGTATGTGATGTTCCTCGAGGCTGGAGCTAGCGATCAGAATATCATCAGTGTATAGATGAGCGAAGTCCAAACCACGTAACACTTCGTCTATTAGGCGCTGGAAGGTTTGTGTCGCATTTCTTAGCCCAAATGGCATCCGCAAAAATTCAGATAATCCCAATAGCGTGGTGATTGCGGCTTTTGAAATGTCTTCTGCTACAGGAATTTGATGGTAAGCCCGTATCAGGTCCGCCTTAGAGAATATAGTTTTGCTGTGCAGATCAGATGTGATAACATAAATTTATGGGACAACCTATCTATCTGCAACGGTGACTTGATTTACACTTCTGTAGTCTCCCCATGGACGCCAGTCATTAGAGTCCCTTTTAGAAACCATGTGGAGTGGGGAAGACCACGGACTTTTTGAGGGTCGAACGATCTCAAGTTGGAGCATGTGATCGAAGTCCTTGCAGGCGACAGCGAGTTTATCAGGAGCTGAGCGTCTGGGACTGGTAGCTTCTGGTGCACCACGAGATGAAATATGAACAGTTCTGTGCTTAATGGACGATTGCCGGAAATTAGGATTAAGTATTTCAGGAAATTGGGCAAGCAGTAAGGTATATTCCGGGTGGGCTTCAGTAAGTGTAACCGATAGACGAAGAGAATCAACGTTTGCCGATATACCTGTGACAGTCAAGTTGGTGGTTGGATCGAGCAATCGGCAGTGTTTCATGCCTAATAAGAGGCCGAAATTGAGAAACTCTGTCCCCAGAATTGCAAATCGTACATCAGCAATAAGAAACATCCATCTTCAGGTGCGTCTCAAGCCAAGGGACATTGTTACGGAACGTTGGCCATAGGTCTGAATGGAAGGACCGTTGGCAGCTTTGAGTGTTCGGCCACGGTAAGGTGAGATTCGATCTTGTGATGTGGCGGAAAGAACACTGACTTCAGCTCCTGTATCAATAAGGAGTTTATGATCTCTTTTCTGTCAAGTATGAAAAACAGGCGACTTGAAGTTTGAAAACTAGCTGAGTTTGTCGCAGAACTCAACTGGTGCTGCCGTTTCCCGAGTGGTTGGGATTCGGAGAGAAAGCACATGGTGTGGTGCAACGTCTTGCACTAGCGCCAAATTTACGATTATAAAAACATATTCCATCTGTCGTATGAGTTTTAGATGGAGATTTGTTCAACGACTGATTGCATGAATGAAGGTTAACGGTTGGTTTTGAGTGTGACTGGTACAATTGCGCTGTCAACTGGTTCAGCTGAAGTTGAATTTACTGAATGGTCCGTTGCTGTTCGTGGATCAAGGACATGAACGGTGTTGCGTCAGCGGAAGTAGCTGACAAGTGAGTAAATCCAGTGGCACTTTTAGTTGGCATGGCATCGATGACCTTATCCATCGGTGAAGCTAGGCTGTCCAAACTCTGATCACGAACAAGCGGAAGCGTTACTTGCACGGGACGTGGTAAGCGTTGAACAAACAACTGTTTCAGTAAACATTCATCTGTGGGTTTCTCACCCAGTAAAGACCGCATGTGACGAAGCAGTTGGGAGGGACGACGATCATCGAGCTGTACATAGTTGAGCAATTGCTGCAGTCGTTTTTGTTGGGATATAGATACTCGATTCAAGAGCTCCCGTTTCAAAACAGCATATGGGGTAACTGTGTCGAGATTGACAATAATGTCTCGAACTTCATGCATCGTTTCAATCTGGAGTTCAGCAACCACATAATCAAACATTGTGGCCTGTTTGGTTATACGGTGTTTGGGAAAAATAGATTCAATATGGACAAACCACAGGGCAGGGTCCGATTACCAGAAAATGGGAAGTTTGACTGATAGAGGTGACACGAATAGGTCCTCAACGTTACTGTCATCAGTGAGATTCTGATTCATGTTTAGTGATGGACTGATATCGAATAGTGACAAACAATGAGCGCTGTAGAATTGTTAAGCGAATATATCCCAAAGTGAGTTGGGGGCGCAAATGTGAGACGGAGAATTGATCCAAAAATGGGTCGAGGCACCATTTCGTAGTGGAACTCTTTGACTGAGGCAAAACCAATCATTAAATGAATTGATCCATATACCCATTATTAACGGGGTCTAATTAAGTTATATCTAAAGTTTCATTTTTCAGTCATTTTGTTCCAATAACCATAACGAGAAACTCTGGCAAATAGGAGCAGTATGCAATTATCCGATCTACCCAGGTAAATTAGTTTCTATGCCCTTTATTCTTATCGAACGGGAACAAATATCATAACCTGTCACTGACTATTATGAAACTTCAGTTGGCGACGGCAGACATCCTTTGTGATGACCCAGAAACGAGGAGTGAGTTTCTATAAATTGTCTGCTGCCGTACAGATCGGATTCGCAAATTGCACGTATGCTCTTCTTATTTTGTATTTTATCTACCCTCTACCCTACCACCGTTAATCAAGCTTCTATCTGGTTCTGAACATTGGTTCTCGTAGAGTTTCATAACATTTGAAGATTGACGGACAGATAAATGTTTAACTTTCTTGGTCGTTATTAAGTAACTCACTGGCCAGGCCTTAACGAGTCAAAACCAAAGGATATATAAATTTCGTTTGGGAGTCTATTTTTTCTACTTGGAAGAGCTAGACTTACTCTGTGTGTTATACAGCCTGGCAGTTATAAAGACAGCTGAAACCATACAACTCATTCTTCAGCCATTAAAATTAAATTTTGCCTTCGACCTACGCACATATGAGTTGTCAATGAATAGGTTACGAAAACGTTTTTGATTACTGTTTGTGTTCATATATATTATTCATAAGTTTCGGATGTTGGTCAAACATACGCTCAGCTTTCCTATAATATGTGATAGAAGTATGATAGCATTGAATTCGATTGTGGATACATAGTTGAAGAAAAGCAATTTCTCTCTGGGTCTGTCGAAGTCTCGTCGTCGAATGTTGCAATTTGCTTACTGATGCCATGGGAACTAAACACTTACAATGATATCTTCCCTGGTGTCATCCGTACACATAGCTGCATCATATTCGAAATCGCCAGATACGTGACGGATAATTGGTTTGAAAGGGGCCGATTAGAGGGTCTATGGGAATGCGACAGCTGCAATCAAATGTGAGTGATGTTCAACTTAAAATTAACCAAGTCCCCGATTACTCATCAGTAATCTAAAATACCGCATAACAGATTTAATGGGAGCGGAGATATCGACCTGTCTAAGAAGTGCTAACCACGGGGTAATCGATTGAAGTTAACGGACAGTAACTGTGTCTCCTCTCGAGACGATCGGGCAACCTGGACATCACTCACAAACGAAAGTGATCGAGCGCTCTGATATGTCAATTCGGTCGTGTCTAATGTGTGATGAATGGTGCAGTGGTCAACATGGTTGCCTAATGAACAGCGTGGCCGGAATTCTAGTCCCGGCAGTGACGAGGATGTGCACTACTGACGAGCTCTAATGAAAGTGAAACTTGAGTCTAGGGCTTCCTCTGTTCGAAAGGGGCCGTCTGGAGTATATGAGTGAGCACTAAAATGCGTACAAGAATTGTCTTATTTGAGCCAACCAAACTGCAGAATATCCGCACCACTACTGTAAAATCAATATTCGCTAGTGTTAATAATAGCGCGTCTCCGTGGCATTACTGATATAGATATAAGTGTGGTTTTGTGCCGGGAAGAAACCATTTCACCACTCAAAGAAACAAGCGGACATATCATTTATTCTTGTGGAGACAGTTACTAGAATTTTCTGTTTGTAGATACATTGGATATAGCCCATGTGGTGCGTCGGTTATCTTTACACCTGATGTCTTTAGGGGGTCAGAAAGCAGTTTTCGAGGCTCACCGATTGTGTGTAGAGAAATGCGTCTGTTCCGAACTGACCAGAGAGTGCATTCAAAGTTATGTTTAGTTTAAACTAAACAGCTCTGAAAAGCAATCTTAATTCCCGTTGTTTATCGTTACTAGATTGCTAATCTGGATGACTCATTACTCCAAAATTTCGAATATCTTCAATATAATCATAACAAGTATTTCGTGTTCAGTGATTATTTTCTTGTAACACTATCTATTTTTCAGTGATATCCTGGGAGTATTCGACTTAAAGATATTTCTACAGTTGCTGACGGGATCGGTTACCATTAATGACCACGTTGAGAAAGTTGTTAACAAAGGGATTCGGAAGGTTAGTTACGCAGAATACAGGCCTTCACAAAAAGTTCCATATAACAACATGAAACTAGCGCTTCAAAGTTCTTGATATTCTAGGCCTTTGACTATTCGAAGCTTAGGGATTCCAACTAACTTTTTTTATTGACAATATGAATTGTAAGCTTCCCGTACTGAAACAAAATAATAAGTTTCAGTCAATATGGAATGGAATATAATCCAAAATGTTTGAGATTCGTAATTGATCAGGTGTACGTATCTTGCCGAATTGGATGATATATATATATATATATATATTCATTAGGGTGTGTTTCTGATGGAGCGGTGTGAAACTACTAAAGTTCAGGTACCGATCGGACCACGCAGATATCCTGTAGACAGCTGTTTTAATACAATCATCTTGCCGGCGACCTATGAGTATGTATAGGAACGGCAAAACTGCGTATTACCGAATAACAGCAATGTCGTTGAAACACGCAAGCAACCAGTGTCCGTAGTCGCAAGACACGTCCTTACCACTGGTCATGTCATCGATCCAGTTTGTGTATTCAGAATTCTACTACGTCGTCCCGAACCAAGATACCTGCGGTTTACTGAGGTTGTCGCGATCGATCGACGGAAACCGGCCATGTGTGTTCGGAAACAATTGTTCGTGAGCGTGACTCTACCCTGGACCTAGTGACCTTGATACTGACTAGCCAGTACGAAATGCTTGCGTCTGTCATATATATATATATATATATATATATATATATATATACCTGGTAGTACAAAATTTAGAACATTACACATAACCGACTGTACACTGTGATCATTTCAGTCGACTTATATCTGCTCTCGTTTCCTCATTCTTGTGCAGAAATATGCAATCTATGAAGTGAGAGATGAATTCTGTCGTATCCTTGATAAGAGCATCAATGCCGCTGACGTTTGGCAGCTCCAGTTTTCACAGCAGTTTTGAATTTCGAGGCTTACTGCCGTTGGACTAGGGCAATTGTTAAATTGCAGAGGTTAATCAAGCCGCATCCTGTCAGCTGAGCTTGTGTTTTGTCAACACACACGATATGCTTAAGCTCTTATCCACAAAGGCTTCACATACGTCTTCAAATGGTCTGACGACCGGGCTATTCAACCTTCCTCAATGTTAGTTGTAACGCAAATGGCTAATTCTTCGCGCAGCATAACATACTCTACTAAGTTATAACCGTGAAAAAAGAAGCCGTAAAACGATAGTTGAATTTCGATGAGTTCAACATATTTTGGCTTTGATTCCTCAAGTCTCCTCAGAATCATATTATTTCAACTGCAAACAACGGTAACGACTATGAAGTGTTTCGTTCCACGTTCTATCCTGTTTTACCTTGTGAATACTTCAGTGAATTATTTATTAAATGAACGTTTACAATAATACATTCCGATGTGTTCTGACCTTATTTCGCCAGATTAGATTTCCGTCACTATTGTAAAGATTAAAAACCGACGGTTTTTAACTGTCCACTCAGTTTTACTACTTACTGACGCTAACATATTTATAAATTTCCACAGCTGTCGGTTACTGTTAAACCCGAGGATCTAAGCCGCTATCTGCTCACTGAACCATATGTTTTGATTCAAGATCATACTGGTGAGTTCACTGGAGAAATTTCTGGACGTTAGGTGGTTTTATTATGAATACCGATTGCGATCACTATTATTAGTTATTTTAGGATAAACTAAAAGTTGAATAGCCATTAGACCTGTTCAGTCTACTGATACATTGATCACGAATCGTAAAATGTATATATCAAATGCTCTTCTGTAGGTCCAATTTTATTTTTAGTGCGGATTCTAGAGGCTCAGAAAGAATCCTTTCAGACATCTGCTTTTGAAACTCATTTTGTGAACATTTCAGATATTTGGCTCGTCAATCAGGAGGACTTGCTACGATGGACGATTGAAAATTGCACGTCACCCAACTAAATGCTTTTGATATTCCGGATGTGATGTAGCGTTTAACCAACAAATCAAAATTATCTCGTCAAATGTTATCGTAGTCCCAATACAATCTTCTTAATAAAATCATTGAAAGCTTCCGCAAACGTTTTTTAGTTGGTCAGGGCTTAGTGAATTTGCTATCGAAATTCACTTGCATCTTGATCACTTCGATGTACACTAAGGATTCTCCAATACAAGTACAAAAGTGAGAAAGTTTTTGCAAAACAAATTAAACACCAAGAACGTTTGATCGAGACCTCCGCATTCAGATAGACCTCAACCAGCCCCTTAAACCAGCAAGTGTAGAACAACAGTTTTCCTCGTGCTAAAACTTATCAGTCAGCTCAAAACAAATGACGTCAAGAAATCGCTGTATGCACCTCGCGAAACGAACGTTCTTAATTTTCACAGCTGCATCGCCAACAGACAAAATGTAGAAATGTTAATACAATCAACTGTTTTGAAAATTACTGATGAGTGGTAGGATATTTTGATTTTCATATAGATTGATCGCAGCTGTCGCATTCCCATAAACTTTCCAGTAGGCCCCTTGCGAACAGCAGAAGCACTAGACTCCAGTTTCGATCCTGATAGAGCAGCTCGTCAGTTGTACATGTTCTTGCTACGGCCGGGACTAGAACTCCGGCCACGCTTTGACGAGGCAATCATGTTGACCACAGCTATACTGACCTCATATTAGGCACGACCGACAGTTACTGTGTTCCCTACGGCGACGATCGCGCCACTCACAAGCGAAAGTGGTTGAATGTTCACATATGATAATTCGGTTGTGCCTAATGTGAGCTGAATGGCGCAGTAATCGACATGGTTGTTTACGGTGTCCACAGAATTAGTCGTTTGAACCAAACGAGACTGTCATTTAAGGAAAACGAACCGGCTGTTGAACAGCTGCATCTCGGTGGGTTCTGTATTTTTGCCTGTCCATTCTAGTTAGACGCTGATTACAGTCGATGACCCGGGGTAAGCTAGAATAACTACTTTTCCACTTTCCAACTGAATTGGAAATGTACAGTTCTCCGTTTTCTGATTCGTTCCTGTTAAGATCGTGTGTAAGGGTTAGAGGCGAACACTCTTAGAGAATTTCTGTTAGTATGCGTGTGTTTATCTTTGTCTCACGTTACCAAAATGGGTTCACTGTAAACTTCTTGGCTCAACGCATCACGCTATCAAAGGTCATGTATTTCAGAAACACATTACATTCAGGAAAGCAGTTCGATGAGCCAAAACTATTCATGAACAATTTTTGCTTAATTGGGAGACGACTTTCTGGGTCGCAAGTCGTCGTATGGTTGTCATCGTCCATAAGCCATAGTGGTACGTGCTAGCAGGTGTAAATGCCAAAGACTAACAGACGCATCGCTGGCAACATAAGTGTATCAGTCGCATAATTATGACGACCAGCGATCATAACATGTCGGCTGTAGAACCTGATCGACGATACACAATCAACGAAACGGATTGGATGTGTGACTCAAGAAGTTCTATGAGCTGTTTGCCATTTTGCCGTCATGCCGTCACCGTTTATCGCCACTTGGACGGTGCATTGGGTTAGCAGTATCGTCCTAAGTTTATAGATCAACTGAACCGCAAACAGTTTTGCCGTTCCAGTTAGTAAAAATTTAATGTAGCCAGACCACGGTCCATTCGCCGGTTCTCTGTAGATTAATCTGAATCGGATATGCAAAACGTCGGTCCACAACTCACCTATGGTGACGTACTCGTCCGTTTACAATTGTTTACCGGATAAAGTCGCACGACTCAGAAGTTGTTTAAGGGAATCATGGATCGTCGACAGTCTAGACCAGGAATGTCGAAACGGGACCAACTGCAAACGCACTTGTGGGTCGCCTGGCTACTGTGTTGTCGACAGGTCCAACGTTCAGTGTTCTCTACAGAGTATTGCGAAGGAAATCAAAACTCGTCTGCAAGCAAACTATAACCACCAATATCCAATACAACTTGCTTTTTTACGAGCAAAAAACGTATGTTCAAGCATACCAGTTGACATGCTTAATGAGTGTCGACGTTACGTGGGCTAGCGATCCCCCGGATTACAAGCACAAAATGAAATGACACCATTGGCCCTGCATCAGGCAACTAATTTTAATTTTGAACTTTTATATGGGGAATGTTGGAAACATGCCTACGGCAATTTTTTAATATTTTGATGTGTTTAGTACACTGAAATTACCTACAATACCGCTTGAATTATCATCCCCAATTTTTTTTACTGGGGCTACCCCACTGTCATTGAAAAGAGAACACCATTAATGCCGGCCGAAAGACTTCTAAAGACCATAATGAGGGTATTCAGTTACATTTTATGCGACTTGTATGCAAGTGCATAGGAACGAACGGAGCACTTATTGTGGGTTGTCGCGTTCCAGAGACATATTTTCAATGTGCCCTCTTATTGTAATGCCAGTTTTCATTAGTAATGTACGATTATTATAACACGCCTCAGTATTACAATGCATATAGTATAAGTGTATGAGTAGTAGGCAGTGACTTGTGATCTAAGCTGAACAGTCATGGTGGTTTCTATTAGAGGGATTCCCCGTCGAACATCAAGCATTTCCGGCGCCCGCGATGCAGCTGGGCTGGAGATCTCCAGCTTACAGCAATGGGGAATTATATTGCCTAAAAGATATGCACTTTACCACAAGTGTGACGTTCGCCGAAAAGGGCGAAGTACAATAACACGCTGGTCAAGAATACCAACCCAAACTTGATTGCAGAAAAATGCACATATCTTGAATCTAAGAAGCCCAGTTGTGAGGTTTCGGAAATAGTGCACTAAAATGAAAACCTGCTGGCTCAACAAATAAAGCTTTTAGACATCAACAAGCAAATAGAAGGTATTCTTCAGCATCCCTCATCTAATCGTTGCAAATTACATACACGATGATGTCTGAATCAGAATCGGTCCAAAATCCTGCTTGCAGAAGGTTTGTAGATGAACCGTTTTGTGCCAGAAACATAAACCGCTTCCGTGATGCAACCGGACGATCTTACCATAGTAAAGACGATTAGTCTCTATCTCTGTTTACGCACGGGTCAATCAGCAGATCTACACAAAAGGCAGTTGTGGTCGCATTGACTGAATGGAAACCATGATGACTGCGTCAACCTTTCTACCGGCCTTCGTGTAATGCTAGCTAGTTAGTGTACCAACTGGTTCAAGTTCCTTATCCTACACTAGTCGTCTGGTCAACGCCATTTTAAATTCCGAGTCAACTGGTTGGCTACAACAACCTGTGTGCACGCTCCGGAATCCTGTGATGCTTGTACACCCCTAGTCAATTTTCCAGAGAAAAAATAGACAACTATCCGCATATTATGAAGTTTTAAGGAACCCACATGAAATCTCCTCTAGGGGCGAATGCCTCCACAAAATGGGCGGCTGTGGTCACGAAATGGTTCGTTCTGGAAGAAATACGGTGTATTACATGTATACACTGAGATCACTCGTAAGAGGTCTGGTTTCACTAATAGATCAACCGCACAGATTGCTGTGCTCACGAATTAAGAAGAAACGGTCATCATAATCTCATTTGATCCTTAACCGCACTTCCAATCAACGATCTGGCGGCATAAGTTGTCCGGTCCTAGTGTGGTTCACTGCACTGTAAACGGTCGGTTGATACTTGACCATCGGTTGACTCACAAGAATGACAAGCCGAATCTCAATTCAGGCAACGGTCGTGTAAAGTATGTGGTCTACGGTAGCTGGAACCCACTGGAATGATTGAAGTGAGCGATGTGATCCGAATGGAACACAGATCCCCGTTTCAGCAGGCTCAGCCAATACTCAGTGGCGTTACAGTGAGTGTTCACCCATTGGATTCGGCTACATGGCTTGTCAGAGGAGGCTAGCGCACAATGTTGTCAACGTGTTGTACTGTCTTGTCATCACTACTTGCCTACTGCGATCCGCTATACAGTGCGTCTGGGCTACGCCAGCCTATGCCATATTTTACAGCAGGTGGTGAAGTTTCCGTGTAACATAAGGGTTTAATTTTTATCACTAATATTGATTTTCTTACACCTTGTGACCCCATACATTCCGTTCACTAACATCTTACTGTTTCTCACGAGAAACAACTGTAGTTTAACCTTTCTAGTCAACTTACTCACCAGACAACGCTTAGTTTGCCGCTAGCTCACTCGGGGCTATCACTATTTGACTTTTCTGCTGTTTGTGTTATAGCATACCAGCCAGGCCTCGCACGAACACTGTTTTACAGAGCCTGACAAAGTTGAACTGATAAACTTCTTATAAAGAGAGAAAGCAACACTAAAGATCTTAGTCGCAAACAGATATTCCGAAAAGTTCGTTGATATCCATAATAAGCGAAGGCCGATCAGTATAGATATATACGGTTGCGATGAGGCATGTACCGCAGACTCAGAGGCGACCATGTCACAATCGACTTCAGTCACAAACTGCGGTCTGCATTGGTTTGCTCATACCTTGCGGCTGAATTGTGTCCGTAACTTTCAACTTAATGTTGTTCAGCTTGCCGCCACTCGTATTTTACCGAAACGTTCTGTCGCTTAATATGTCAATCTACTTGCAGTGGCAAATAGAGCGGCAGAACAGATTGGTGCCTACAGCAAAGGATAGCTGAACATAGGCCAAAGTGATGGATATGTGCGATGATGCAGCAAACGATGAAATTAGAGGATGGGGCCGGAAACCCGACCTCGTCTATTACAAAATATCACGGGAACCAGTCAACTCGCTTTACGTGGTACTGCGCAATCGAACCCAGCGACTACTCGCGTTTTCCGAGACAATGATTAACAAAACTTGCCGTTCGGCTCCATATGAGCATTAACCGATGTTCATTGAGGCAATTTGTCCGTCTGGAAGCTCACAAAAACTGTTTGTTTTGTGTAAAGACCGAAAGTCGGCCTTCCCTTCTGTTGTTACTCGCATGTTGTGTAAAAATGTCTTACCTGCGCGACCGATAAGAATGAAAAACGGTGACATCTCGCGATATATCTTCTTTCGTTAGTAGTGAACTGGATCAAGGGAACTCAGTGTTTCAAATTAAGAGGATGTTAGAGTGATACGGCTTCAAGATATGTGCATTCATTGCTTTATTCGATTATAAGTTATCGGAGACGAGGAAGTGTGCCATAACTTAATTGGCAGGACTGAAAGCGGTAATGGTTTCTGACATGGTTTTATGGTAAGCGACGACAGTAGCGCTGTTTTCCAAGAGATTTTATTGTACTTTTGCAAGTAAGTTTTTCACTATCTTAACCAAAACACGAAATAAACAGTCATAAGCATGCAATGCAATCTGTCGGTACAAATCATACTATACAACATCGCTGACTTCACTTAAAAAATTACCGTACGAATGGAAGTGTTGAGGTTTAATTGCAGTTTGAGAAATTTAAATGTTGATTCGTCATGATACATTGTCCACACATTCTTGCTTCTTCACCTTAACCGAACCCCAGAGATGCTGTTGGTAGAACGGGTTAAGTCAGTGATTAAATCCAGACCAACCGATCTTAGTGTCAGACACGTTAAAACAAAGACCGGAACTGGAATCCCAGTAGTCATAAGGACATGCACTCCTGACGAAGTCCACAAATACAGAATTTGAGTTTAGTAATTCTTTTGAAAGGATCCGGATAAAAGCTTTGCCTGAATGCGATCGGGAGTGAATTTTGTTCAGATAATTATTCCCAGAGTCATCACTATGCAACAGTGAACCTAGTACAGCGGAGAATAATGGACGAAATGACAATATGATACAGCGTTACTCAAATCATGCAACCTTGAACAAGATGAATCGACTATGTAGTGTTATACAAAGCACGCTGCCAATAAAGTTCTCATCAGAATCTACGCCGGTGTGACGACACAAATGGGCATGTTTATTCGGTCTAGTAATCTAGTTTTTTTGGTAAACACCAGTAACTGTAATGGCGACTGCAGGCTGCCTGAAAGTCGTACAGAATTTAGCTGACTCAAACGGATCTGTGAATATCAAAACTGCCCCGAGATGAATACGCAATACTAACCAGGCATTAGACAATCTCCAATATATGTATGTATTGTAACTTGGACTACGGCCTACGAGCGCGTAAACGGACAACGGAATAACGGTTAGGGAAACGGTAGATAACGGAACGATGTTCAACGGTTCTGAACAACGGACTACGAAATATGCAAAATTAATACGGATCTTCCCGGCCAACCCAACCACTTGAGGCTAACGGATCAACACAGAGAAAAGACCGGCCTCCGGACAGAGCTACTTTATGTCACTCAACCCGAAGACCAGACGGTCACAACTAGACCATATTTAAAGGGTTTGCGACCAATGAGAAAACAAGAACAGAACTGGACCAGACAAAGATCCAGACAGTACAGTGATGCCCCAAGTACGTGCGTGTGGGCCGGGCGCCAGAATTTTGCACAAAAGTTGAGAACGCACGTGATGAGGGACGTGGCACATGGCCGTGCCGACTATGAAGGTCACTACAACCAGTAGTGAGTTAGGCCAGTGCGAAGTCAAATAAAACGGTATTTTCGGGGAATTGGGTTCTTCCCCGACAGTATGACCATTAACACAGTCACGGTTGATTGTATGGGATAATTAAGGTAACGCCGGATTGCACGCAGTTCTTACAATTACGTGTTTAATCGTGGTTTGCTTTTCATGATACTTATGGTTAATTCTATCACATGACCGTACTTTCAAACAGTTATACACCACATTCTGAACGATTTGCTGGCTTCTGCTGTTAAAAATGCGTTCTCGCCCGACTCTCTCAAGTCAGTCAGATGTCCCCTCTAGTGCAATTCAAGTTTACAACTGTTCAAAAACATGAACCAAGCACACAACTCGGACTGACACAATGTATTATACGATTACTCAATGAGTATGACCACAAAGAAAAAAAATGAGAAAACTTTTATGGACACTAGCTTGCTTGCAAATTGGTTGTGCCGTTTATTTCAGTCTCAACGGAAACTATAGATCAATGCTGACGTTAAGGGCAACAACTAGAACTGTACAAAAACTCAGCCTGCCTCAAGCCCTTAAATGGCATTGTAATCTTATGACATGACAGAATGAATACTATCAATTGGTCAACATTCGCCGGAAGCACACATGATCTTAACATGAACACTGATCTACTAACTAACACGCAAATGAGTCACTATCTGCAGCCTTCAGCATCTGCCGTCCCTACAGTAGGATGTTCGGTTGAAGTCCACAGGGTAGGTATACCCAATTAGTGGCAACAATCACGCAACCGGTCGTGTGCTTCCAGCGAAATTTGACCATCAAACACATACTGCTTATTCCATCACATTGTGAAGAAACTTCTGTTTCGCACATCATGAAACCTTCTGTAATGCATACATATTCGAACTACTTCCTAGTTCATAGATAAAGCACGCATTAGTAATGTAAATGATCGCCAGTTCACACTCCTTCAAGATTAAGACTGGCGGGTATTCATAAAGTGGCTCGTCCAACAATATTACTGAGTTGCACGTCGTAGTCGTGTTCTGGGACGCAATCCAGCAATCCAAATTCAGCGTGGTCAGGACGTGTCTGAATTTCGACACCCTCTTGACTTCACTCAGTAACGATGACGACGAAGTGTAACCGATTTTGGCGAGCCGTTGACGGGCGCCTTGCAGGTAATATCTCAACCTGGACAGGAGGAGTACTGAATATTCACAGAAAGAAGGTATTAGTGAACAATACAAGATAAATAGAAAGGTTTCAAATATCTTCTCGGAGACGGTTGACCTAAAGTAATCACTAGCAAGAAAAACCTGTGTTCCTAGAGCAACCCTACTGTTAGGAGGCGCATATTCTAACGAAAGAGCCAGGACGCATCACACCACATCGATAGGCCGACCCAGTCCGGATGGTATGGTTGTGGGAGGTAGTACGGTTCCACCCAGCTAATCAGATTTCAGGTGTGCAGTCCAACGCCTGTGCGCTATCTGGACTGTTTTCCCACGTTGCCTTCTGATGCCCCCTGTAATGTTATTTGCTCTGACACCCTGAGTGCTACATGTGTGTTTCATTTGATTCGCACTGTCTGTCGGCCATTTATGGTAATCGTTTCGTCCTATAAATTTACATGCGTGGCATAATGTTGTCTCGCTCTTCCAATAAACGGTGTTGTCGCGTCTCTTCTCATTGCTCGGTTTTGGGTCAATCGACTGAGCGCCTAACCATAACGACGATCTAATACTTAAATACACTACAGCGTCTAAGGGGCAAAGAGATTGAACCAAGGCGCCTTACGCGTGCAACCATTTTGACAGAGCACAGAAAAGCAAGAAAATATTCGGCTATATGGTGCAATGTGATGTGGAAACAAATTATTGGAGTAAAAGATTAAAGATCTACATTACGTTATTGCGGAGGAGGACGCCGTGTGTGGAGGGCGACCGGCCAGATGGCGGCAATTAAGTTCACACCTAAACGTGAGGGTTTCTTGCCGACAGCTAATACATGTATGCAGCCTTGATCCTTTTCTGCAAGCCATACGCCAATGGTATGCTGAAAGTGATGAGGGCCCGATCGCCGTGTATAAAGCATACCATCGACTAGGCATACGGACAAAGTGCAAGATGTACGGGAACACAGACAGACTCTCATCTTAATGAACGTGGACTGCGTATGCGTCATAAAGTGCGAGTGTGGCATGCAAACAAGCAGTGTGTGAGATAGGTCATTTTATACGGACATGATAGACTGACTACAAAAATTTGACGAAACGCCGAGAACATCCTCTACGATCGATCATCTACGTTTGTTGCATGAACGCGTATTTTCATTCTGCCTGTACAGTACGTCCAAGAAATCACGCACGACGGCGTGCACAATGGCGATTTCACAATAGCCAATTACTGAAAGACAACCGCACGCCACTGTGACTATACCTTTTTTCATACTGGTTTCTCTTTTGAGCATAAGAATGTATCTTTTGTGTAAAGGCCTTCTGTTTCAGGACAGTAGAAGTTCTCCATTGTATTTTTAGACTTTAGAAGTGGCTTATGATTGATCTAGTGGAGTCATGCTTGCGGCATTTTAGATTCTGACTGCATGCATTGACTGTTGTGATAGGGTGATGTCCGAGAGAACACTTGCGTTGTCAAAGCCGTCATGTGGTCCAATCGGGATATGGAGTCTAGCCCGAACCAATGAATGTTGTCAATCATCCTGTGATCTACAACATGGGTGCAGTGGCCTGGTAATACATGTTTTAATATTTCAATATCAGCCATGGGTGACAGACGCACCAGTCCCGATACGCGCAGACACATCATGAAAGCTTTCGAAAGAGGCGATGATTAGGCATAGTAACTCGCCTAAATGGAGTCAATTGTAAGACCGCGTATAGATGGCTTCATGTCGATTGCATCAGTTACGAGGCGCAACACTCCAGAGGACATGGAAATAAAATTTTGAGTGAATCGGAAATCGACATGATACTGGAATGGATTTCTACAAATCCGATAGTGACTCTCGCATTTTTAAATGTGTGCAAAAGCAGAGTTTGCGAAAGAAGTATCAACAACTATTACCAGTCGACATTTGAATGAGCGGTTCATCACTTTAAAGAACCTATGCCAAATTCCCGTCAGTATGAACATAATCATGCCACTTGACTGCGCCCATGTTGTAGATCACAGGATAATTGACAACATTCATTGGTTCGTGCACTCTGCATCCTATGGGCTGGACTCTATATCCCGATTGGACCACATGACGACTTTGACAACGCAAGTGTTCTCTCGGACATCACCCTATCGCAACAGTCAATACATGCAGTCGGAATCGAAAATGCCGCAAACATGACTCCACTAGATCAATCATAAGCCACTTCTAAAGTCTAAAAATACAATGGAGAACTTCTACTGTCCCGAAACGGAAGGCCTTTACACAAAAGATACATTCTTATGCCTAAAAGAGAAACCAGTGTAAAAAAAAAGTATAGGGTGAGTTCACGAGAAACCACTGTAGACTCGAAGTCACAAACAACATGTGAACTAAAGGTGGTCAACAAAGCGTTTGGTGGTACCAAATTCTTCAATCTATGGGTTCGGTTAATCACCCTCCAAAAACGATCGGTCAATTATGTTAAGGAATGAATGATTTGGTAGCTTAGTTTCGCATCTTTTAGAAACGCTATACAAATTTAGGATAATGGTATCACTATATCATATCGACCCAAGTGTCATAACGCCCATGTTGTATCTGAGTCTGTTAGACCAAACTTTCCCAATATCCACCGTTCAACATCTCACGTGGTGTCTAACTGTTTGTTCATGCAGCCTATGAACTTTACAAAAAATCAATTTGATCGTGACGTATTGATATAATTTAGTCTACATTCACACATGATTGCAGCTTTTGCATAGTCCAGTGGAGACAGAAAACCAGACGTTCACCAGACACGTTAGGATGCAAGCACGTCCGCACCACAGCTTACCATCCGGCAACAAATGGGATGGTTGAACGTTTTTCTCCTCAACTAAAAGCCGCTCTTAGTGCACGTGTTAATCCTTCATGGAAAGAGCTACTCCCGTTAGTTCCTTTAGGCTTACGAAACACGGTTAAGCACGACTTAATCGTCACTATAGCCGAATCAGTTTTTGGTTGTACAGGTGAACTCGTCTCACCTGCACCTTCAGCACCGTACGATTACGGTAGTTTGGCACACCACATGCGAAGGCTAAATCTTGAGCAGCCTAGAGAGCAATCATCAGCTGTGCA
>JTDE01003632.1:71712-96660 GCA_014338405.1 Paragonimus skrjabini miyazakii
CTCGAATCTCGTGTTCTGATTCCGCACGGCTGGGCGGGTTATAACACCTTGACCCATGCTTCTTCTACCTTCAGGTATACCCGATTCGCAAGCTCGCACATTCCACGGAATAGATAACCATTTCTTATTTCTCAATATGTCGTTTCCAATATAACATATACACATATTTGTACTCGTCGTTTTGTCCACCTGTTAACTCATGCTGTTCTGAGTTACCGTATGTCTGGACTTAGAGATCCCAAAAAGTTCATTATTATCTATCCACATACTCATTTTTTGAGTTACTGGATATTTCGACATGTTAAAAAACAAAACCTTCGATTTTACCCTCACTAATGCCATTTGAAGCAATCTGATGCATTACCAGTTCCTTAACTCAAACGGCGTTGCTCGGGACCAGGTTTATTCGCATTCAAGATCACAAGAAGACACAAGCAAAGGCAGCAGCACTCAAAGTTGCAGTGTCTACGTAGTCGTTGGCTGTTGAATTATTATTAGTCAACCGGATTCACCATAATCACACGTCGTCTACCAGTTCGTTTGCAGTTGCAGTGACGTTTACATAGGCAGAACAGACCGACAGCTATCTCAGCGAGTGACAAGAAGTCTCGAAACGGTTAAAACAACTGATGACACAACAATATCAAGTCGATGAACCCGTTGATCGAAACCCCACATCATCAGTTGCAAGACTCCTCGTGACAACAGGTCACCAAGTTGACCTACTCAGATCATTCAAAATATTGTTACACAATCAGAACCCGACGCTACTGACCTTTAGCGAAGCTGTGTTGAGCAAAACTCATCAGCCTGCGCTGTGTGCAAAAGAATGGTTGAAGCAACTCATCGGGTTGCCGCGGTGGTGATGATATAATACTTGGTGTGATTATATGCGTGCCATACCCTGTCTGTTTTACGTTTGCAACTGACGAGAGTAAACGAAATGTTAACATATCACAACATGTTTCCTTTCCGCACTGATGAAGTTATAAAAGGGAACCCAGTGTTTCAGGTTACTCAAACGAAGACTCTCTGTCCCAGCTGTGAGAGCATTAGAACGTTAGCTGTCGTTACGATGCAAGAGAGCAGTGGAACGAACAAGTACTGATTTTATGAGGGGTGTATTCGATCTGGTCTATTTCCAACGCAGTTTATTAGGCTATTATATAGGGAAAAATTACCAAGAAACAAAATGAACCAAGTGAGGTCGACGAGTTCGTACATCAATGCTGCCCGGGCTGAAGTAAACAGCCTTATAAGAATCCACCATCGCTTTGCTGAAGTCTCCAACAGATTGTCATTGGTATGTCGTATCAAGTTTCAAAACTTTTCAGAGAAACCGTTCGCAATTCCAAGGTCAGAATTCCTCGTTTTCTGGAGCTCCTTTTCAAGAGAAGGTGGTCAAAAGGTCAGTATGAACGCGAAAGATGTAATTAGTTGCGAGCATTTTGAAAATACGTATGGTTCACTATCGGGCTGCTTGCCTAAAGAAAGTCTTTTTGTATCCATATTCAAGGGAAAATTACTGCCCATACTAAATGAATCAGCGGAGAAGGTATACAGCAAAATGCAGGGTGAACGCAAGACAGTTCATTACATAAATAATTCACATGTTTTATCGCGGTATCGAGTAATATAAGGTTGGTCTGAAGTCCATCAAAACCATGAACAACATAAGTTAGCGGTTGAATAGCTAACCGAGCACAACAGTACTTAAACATTCATCAGGATGCACAGCTGCAACAATTACGGGAGTACCGGTCTGCCGTTTAACAGTAGAATCAGGCACGGACGTTTGCCGATTGAGAATCCGAAATCTACAAAAGACAGGAAAAATACGGAAAAATTTTTACGGTACATTTAAAAGAAGAGTAATGAGAAGCTTCGAAAATACGGGCGCAACATTCAATGGATGAAACAGAGAATTTATTTGCTGCAACCCAAACTAGTTCTCCTACCAGTACGGATAGGACAAATAACTATGATAGCTAGGTATGGAGAGGGTGGGATAATGTGGTGCAATACATTTTCAACTTCCTTAAGTGCATCACGACTTGTTTGGCTGATACAGCTGGAGCGAACACCCTAGCACAAACATACGTGACTTCATCCGATAAACTGCCTTGAAATGTCGTGCACGTCTGGTTAAAAGGTGCGGTTTTTGATTAATGTAGTCGAGTGTGTATCAACAGGATGTTTTCCATCAGCAGTGCACTTACAATAACGGCAGACACTGGTTCAAGTTTGTGGGGTAGTTGTGTTGGTCACTAATTAGCCAGGGATGAGTTAATCATTGTTGGATTCCATCTGCCTTCCAGCTGAAGAAACCGCAACATTTCAGCTGACCACTGCAGTTCAGATTTCAAAACGAAATCTCCGATGTTTTCGTGCACTTACATTTGCACGAGGTCGTGCCCGAGGGGTATCGTTCGGACGTTCCAGCGATCTTTTAGATGGTGTTGATTTGATGGAACTCAGATCACGAAGACAACGTTCAATAAGCCTGAAACTAGGTTCGTTAGTCGCCTTCACATCAAATTTTAGTTTACCGATAGGATAACGAACAAATTTATGTAAGTTGGTGATCCGTCCTGAAGTCAATCTGCAAGCAAGCTTGGTTTGGTCGAGCAAGATTACCGCAGTATCCCTCCACGGGAGGAAGTACGCCCATTTCGATTCCCTAAAAGTCCGGATTTTTTTTCTTCAGTGGAGGTTAATTAATGTGAACAAGTAGCAGATCATGTAAAAGCGTTTTTTCTCGGGTGAGGATGTCCTGATTGAATGATCCTAGTTTACAATACACAAAAAACCGACTTGATTTTGAAGTATTGCACACAGACAGAGAATGTGGCATTGGCCAACCCGTTTGACTGAACACCAGCATGGACTTTCTTAAGAATGATTGAACTGTAGGCCGAAGCATATACCTTTAATACTGCATAGTAAAAACGATACGTGGACGATAACTTTACGTTTTTAGCCAGTTTGATTTGTTTTCTAGCTATTTTAATAGTATTCACCGGCACCAACTTTTGTCTCACGAAACAGAATCGAACAGCAGTGCAGCTTTTAAATGCACTTGTTAGTAAATGTGCAGATAGCGCGTTACAATGTTCGGTCTATTACAAGGCAACTTGGAACGGTCAGTATTTTTAGTTCTCCTGTAGTTTAATCAAAACCCTGTTTCACGGTGCCAGACGTACTTGCGCCTTTGATAAGCTGCAGTTAGAACAAGAGATGCCGAGAAAAGGTTGACCACCAAATGGTCAGCTCGAAAAAATCAACAAAATTCACAACAGCAACAAGTCAAGCCAACCAGCTCAACAGAAAGGTAGGGTTCTATTCTTGGTATTCAAAGGCAGTCAGTTAGCTAATGATCTCAAGCACAAACTGAAGTTTGCTGTAGATCGAGCGTACATGGTTGTTTAGCTATGCTTAGTTCAAACTACTTCCATTGTCACGAGTACGGCTCATTTAGCTGATCCGTCTCACACGTCGTGCACCAACTCAGCTGCAGTTGAGGAGATGTTCATATGGACAGAACAAATCAACAGCTTTCTCGGCGTGTGTGGCCCAACACATTCTGGAGTGGCTGAAACAAATAAAGACGTAATCTCCTCGGATGATAAAACTGCTGTTTGAAATACGACGTCAACGACTGCTAAACATACCATGACGACAGACCACTATGTTCACCTAGTTTGTTGACTCTTATTGTCGTGCAACAGGAGTCTGAAATTACCGGCCATTAGCGAAACAGTGCTTATCCACACCTACCAGCCCGCGTTTAGTGCACTGTGATTGGGGTAGCTTACTAAATATATAGCTTTGCTCACAGAAACTTTACCCGGGACACATCGCCTAGTGTGATCCAGCTAATATGGACTACTGGCGTTATACCACTAATACATGGATTGAAACGTCAGCCACCAGTTTGTTATGTCAACCGATCGTCATGCGTGCATCCGCCAGCCCCAATTTTGTTACCCACGCATGATACGAAACCTTCCATCGCTAGTATGAGTTTTATTAGTTTTTGCACTAAATTTAAAGGAAGACATTCCGAGGAAGACTTCGAAAAATCGCCTTGGGTCACTACAGTCATAGAGTTATTCGGATGAAGAGTATGCGGAATTTTCTCGTGAAACATTTTTCGTCCAACACTATTCGGGCAAAGTAAAGCATTGATTTGGAGCCATTAGATGAATGAAACTAAGTTCAAGGGGCAAGATACCGCAATGAACGAGGACCTTGGGGACGGAATCGACCGTCGGATGGATGTTAACAGATAACCCGTAAGCTGGCGGAGAAGCTCAAAGTGTTAGTCGAAATTCGATAGTACGGGTCAGGAAGAAGCCGTGCAGACCTTTGCGCTAATGGCTTCACACTCGGTCCGAATGAATTACCCTATGCAAACACACGGTTAGGTTCACACGCCAGCAATGCTCAAGTTGTCCACAGGTTAATGGTAGCAGGTTAGATAACTGAGCAGATAAATGCACAAATCAAATCTTGACAGTAATGAACGTCAACGATTTTGGAAAGCAACTTAGCTCCATGTCTTTGTATTGATTCGGACTGAAAAATTTCTGCAGCCCCCGGCGACAACACAATACACAGGTTTTTACACAACCGATTTGTGTGGTTTCGGATATTACCTAGTCGTTTTGCGGTCAGGTCAGCCCTGTGTTTTAAAAATGACTTGAATGCTGAGTAAGTGATTTTCTCGGAGCTTCGGAAAATATCCGAGGGCTAACGAGACCTGAGAATACCACTGTTTCGATTATTCTTCCAACATAGTCCGAAAGAATGAATCTTCTTTGCCAGTGATACTTTTGTCTGGTTAGTTAGAATCTAAATTAAGCGAGGGATATGATGTAGTCAAGTGTAGCGCACAGAATAGTGTAAAGATGGAGTGCACTAAAAAAAGCCGTTACGACAGTGCAATATAACTACCAAGCAATTTCCAATAGTAGGGCGCTTATGACTATTAAAACTATGAGCAGGAATAGGAAATACTAAAAGATTCATGAACTGTGACCTCCAGAATTTACACACCTGTTTTGAATTGCTCTATTAGATGTCTTTTGACGGAACGATAACAAAACCAATCGAAAAACACACTTTATCCTTAAGAAAATTGCTTTGTGCACTAAAAATGGTAACATACGTGGTATTAATTCTGACTAAGGCTCTGACATTCAGAAATAAGTTTAACCTCTACTGATGCCTTGATATGGTGGTCAAGTTTGAGAAATGTGATGATCCGCAGGGCTAAGCTGATTGGGATTTTAACCCCTTCAGCCACAATTATGCCAAATAGGTAGAAGAGAAGCAGCCAGACGAAAAACATTTACACTTGTGGGGTTGCATACCACAATACATTATATATTTGACACGAAACAACCATAGGAAGTGACAAACGTGCCATATAACATGGGGAAGAAAAGACGTTGTGGGATGTAAAGAAAAGAAAGGATGTAGAGTGAGGGAATCAATTTCACCGATTCACACGGAGATTCGCAGCACGAGCGCCACTGATTTATACCCTTCGTCACATCAAATATCCCTAACCAAAAGTGTTCAGTGTCCTTTGGACCCGCGTGAAACTTCTTAGGTTATGATGCACGATCCCATGATTATACTTCGGAGCTAGTTTTATAGTCGTAGCACTGCTGTCTTCTGTACGAGAAAGAAAGAGGTCAGAGCAGGTACCTTACATACAGAGCACTGTGGTCACCCAATGGTTGATCTTGATCGCCGGCGTATAACCCAAAAAGGGTGAAAAACTTTCGATATAGTTAAAGAACCTGGCATAGTTTTGAATATGTCCAGTGTAACAACAACAAGAATTGGACCGCCAGTGTCTTGGAGACTGTGCTCCTGGGCCAAGCGAGTTAAGCTATTCAGTCATCGGATCCGAGTAGGGTCCACCAGAATAAAACCCATCCCCTGTTGCCTCGTAGGTGAAATCGATGAACCAGAAGTCCCTAAGGTCAATCCCCACCCATGGCATGAACGTCATCGTTAGGATACGAACCGGCTTATGCATTTTCACCTTCTACTTCTCTTGCGTTCAATCTACACTCCTCAGGCCAAAATGACTGGTAGACTGACGGTTTTAGCGAACTCACCCTACAAAGAATGTGTGAGCAGGCTATTCTTAATTGAACAAATGGGAAAGGTTGGTAGTTGTCGTTGTAGTAGATAGCGAGCCCACACCCAAAAGATTGTTGACCGGTCTATCGTTTTTGCTTTAATCAGTATAGCTTAAAGCTGAGTATTGCTGACAATGACATTTAGGGTCATAATCAAATCTTCGCCAGTAACTGATCATATAGATAGTTGCTCAGTATGACTCATAAATGGGCACGCTGTTCTCCGGTAACGTTCGCGATGACCGGCAGTTGAACAGAATGCATAAGCTATTTCCTGGTGAACCTCACTTAATGAAGATATCCGTTTACGCATGCAAAATACCGGATTCGCGGCTGCTGATTCACTTGTTTTCGTTTTGTTTTAGACCGTGAAAATTCTATCAAAGTTGAGGAACGTAGTGATAATCTCAAGGCCAATACCCCGTAATAGAAAAAACTTCACACCATTGCGAACCGACCGCATAAATTAAGCGCTTTTTTAACGACCATTTATTCGCCTGTTCAGCACTGACGCTTTTCAAAATAACAACTAACTGGATCTGTCCCAAAACATTGATTAAACCCAATCTAGTTTATTGGTCGTAGACATGGTGCATCTACACTTAACGAAATACAGGAACTTCGCGAAGTTGCTACCTTGTCATCTTCGTTAGTGTCACCTCACAGGATTAGCAATACAAACACTTTCCATCAATTCTAATGAACAATAATAGTATCACTAAGCTGCCAGTTAGTGTATCATAGATCTAGGGTAACTCGCGACAATGCCTAATGGTTTGCAACCACAAAAAGCACTCAATAAGATAACGTACTTCTTCTGACGAAATGAATCGCCACACAATCCTAGTTTTGGTCTATTCTCATTGGTCATATTGTTCCGTTCACTCATGATAGCCTCTGCTGGAACAAAAACAAAACGACAAAAGACCATGGCAGTTTTTGTGTTAGATATGAAACGACGAGCCTACGGTCTGGCTTTGGTTTAACACGTTTAAAACCCAGTCCGTCTATCACGCGCAGCACGAGGCGGGATCATACGGACAACTTGTAAACGTTCTAAGACTAAGACACGGGTTACAATATCAGAACCGGTCCATGACCATCGAACAGAAAATGTTAGCAAAACTAAGCAAAGGGCGAGTGACACGAAACGTAATTCGGTTAATCAACGAGTGATTTCACGGTCCATTCGATATCTGCATATTGTCGCTGACATGGTGGTTAAAGCACAGATGACGAACAAACGACAGTATCGAGTACGGGTATCAAATCTGCGATACATTAGAGAAAACAGTTATTCACCCACATATGCCCTAACACTAAGTGCGATGGGAGAATGTCGCACGATGTTGTTAAGGCGTTCACAAAGGCGTGAACCTTCACTCAATCGACGACCGTTATGAGCAACTGTTTATAACTGTCGCTGGTATATGGGCTTCGACGAAGTACCATCTCAGTTCCAGTCGTAACTTCGAGACTGAAAAGACCGACCGGTCACCGTAGGATATGCTTTAATGACGACCATGAATCTTCCCAAGATGCCGGTGTGGGACAAGTTGCAACAGGTTTTGTCTGCTGCCCAAACACTGAGCTTTCGTTTAAATTGTTACAGTATTTCCAAGAAAGATCGTTTGCCTGCAACTTCCTACCCATTCATATTGCATGCAAATTGGCCGATGGTTCACCTTTTTCACGGTGATATATAGACCTTTCAAATATTTGCTAATGAGTGTGTTCTATAACTCCTCTAAATATAACTTCGTTCGTAATCGCATATGTTGGACTATCAATTACAAACTTCAACAATCTGTTCGTCAATCAGGACAGAATTCCCTCAACCGCAAGCGGTTTTTGATGCATACGTGATAACATCAAGATGCTATCAACTGTAAGCCCTTCGAATGTTCACAGTGAATACTACCCCTGTCAGGAACCAATATTCTTCTTACTCAAACACGTGACTAAAGATTTCATCGAATCGATGTCCAATGACGGTGTTGTTCAAATAAACATGAAACTGGGCATTTGTGCCGTTCAGCTATCCTGTTTTTGATTACTAATGAGTATGTTGAATAAAACAATTAGAAGACGCAATTCACGTGACGTTCTAATTGTTTTATTCAAGTTCATCAAGGGAACAAACTGTTTCAAAATTCTACTAATGAGTAGTCTGGGATTTGGTTAATTTCAAGTTGAACATCACCCACAATTGATCGCAGCTGCTGCATCCCCATAGACTTTCCAGTCGGCCCCTGTTTTTATTAGTTTTTCGAGTTAAGTTGATTAAATGATGTACTGAAATTCTTGTTTTTTCTTTGTGTATGTCTGCACTCACTTACGCGTACTGTTGTTCGATGGAACCACGTGATTCAGGCGTCCGACCCCCTCAATCACATCATCTTCAAAACCCTACAGGCTAGCGGTTCGATACATAGATGAGAAACTGGTGCACTATGGTGTAAGGAGTGGCATCTGAGAGAGTTGTTAAAGTGAAGTACGTGACGAATACGTGTTGAAGGCAAAGCCTAAACAAACGATATTCTTATCAGAGAAAGGGTGCAAGCGAGACTATCTAGTGTACTATGAATTTTTCGGGTTCAAGATCTAATCGCAGCGATCAGGGATGCCAAGTGAACGGGACAAAAGGCACACCGGGAACATTAGAGGAACCATAATGTCGTTGATCTCAACACACGCCTCCACAAAAAACCTCCGGTAAGCGGCCTTCGATCATGTAATCCGAGGTATCAGTGTGTACCGCGTACTTGTGATTGCGGTCACGCTAATCTCGGTGCCGCCAGTATAGATACAGAAGATCTGAGAATACAAGGTTCTCTCCTTTAAGCTACTGCAACGGTTTGGAGTGAATTTAACCCAGTGTGTTGATAGTAAGGAATGCGAAGTCCAGAATACAAACTGGACCTTGATGAAATGTGACGGCTTACGCATCCCGATGACCTACTGACCTGAACGGTGTGACGTTCACACTGACAGAGTCACTCATACGAGACAGGGCGACAGGTACAGGTCTGAGAAATCACAGTCTGTTGGTTCTCCAAGTACGGGGTTGGGAGGAAGTTGGCATCTATCTCCGGAAAAACACTAGTTTTGCAGCACCGCCACCAACCCGTTGCCTTGCAGCATAAACTTCGAGCCAAAGGGTTTGGTCGTGAACCCTAATCATCCAGGCTTGGGTATCTCAACAGTAAGCAATGATGAATATTCACAACACTTGATTCCATATTACATTGACCGTCTCGTAAACACAAACCGTGTCACCAAATCTGATACATACTCCAGAATAGATAAGCGAAAACAAACCACTACTAACCTCATCCTCACTGTCCTATCAAATTTAGCTCCCAGGCCCATCCCGATCACAACCTCTAATCGCCACCCTGTAGATCTAACAACCGATATAATCAATCATAGTAATACTGCGTCGGTGAGTCCCATCGTTTATCATTCAGCCTCAGGTCTCCTCCGTCCCTTGCTTAGACCTACAATGCGAATTAATACAGGCGCTTTCAACGTTCGCACTCTAAAACAAATAAGTCAACATACCGCTCTCGAACGAGGGTAAGACTCGTTGAGTGTCAATGTGTGCAGCTATTCAAAGTCAAGGCACCAGAACAGTAGTAAACGTATGGAACCAACAGCACTCGAACCGTCTGCCCGGTTATACACGTCCGGTGACTTCATGGCCACCACTCACGGTTAGGTTGGAGTAGGTATGGTCCTTAGCACGACGGCTGCGGTCGCATTGAAAAGTTGGATTCATGCTAGCAGTAAACTTTGTACCGTCCGCCTGGAAGGTTCTGTTAACGCCAACTCTACCCGCAAAATCCCCAGAAATCTTCTCACTGTCTGTTTATGACTGCACTAACCGAGGTGACGTCAGCGTCAGAGAAGCCTTCTACTCATATCTGGCAGTTCTACTTCAATCGACAAATGTTTCTGACATAGTCATTCTGGCTGGAAATATAAACGTCCACGTCAGGCGTCTTAATGAGACTGGGTCTCGTTTAGGTAGCAGATTTAGGTTAACATCGTACCGCTCGGATGATGGCGGGCAGTTGTTGCAACTATGCGATGGACATGGACTTTTTTTATCCAGATCTAGTTTCAGACATCGTGCGCGCCATTTCTATACTTGACGCTCCCACTCCCAGTCAGACCTATACGGAGACAAACCACATAGCCTTTAGATATAGGTAGTGCGACTAAATTCAGTACTCTCGTTGTTACTGGATGGCACACACGGATTCAGATCATGCGTTAGTACGCAGCCGTTTCTGACTGGCTTCCAATGGCAAACGACCCAACTCATAGAAAAGACTGGCAGTTGAGAAACTGGACATCGTGTCAGCAGAGCATAGGTACCAAACTAGTGTTGCAAAATATGCACCAGAGTTTGTGAGGAGTGTAATGCGTGCATTGGGGAATTAAAGAGCATGCCTCAATGCCAGGATAACGAGCGAACAGAAGCGACTATTGTCACCGTGTGTATGTGCTATGTGAGACGTATCATCAAGGCGGACAATGACATTACTGCCCAACGAGTGGGGATACACGACTGGCCTATCGAGTTCATCAGTCAGTGAAGCTATCAGAAGGTTAGAGTCCTGGGCGGAACACTTTAAGGGTCGATTTAACTGGCCTCTTGCTTCTTCTTGGTCACCCCCACAAACAAGCAATGCAGTGCTCTGATCGATAGATTCAGGACCACACCAAAACTGAGGTCCGCATTCGAATTTCGGCTCTCAAATGTACTGGGGCCGCTGGCCAAGATGACCTCGTACCGACACTTTTCAAAGATGGTAGGATAGCGTTCGTAGAAATCTTGACTCAATTATTCCCACTCGTGTGGACGACGGATAACATCCCTGACTGCTCGGGTCACTACGTAACTGTTCACACATTCAAAAAAAGAGTCCGGGGCTCTTGCAAAACACACAGAAGGATTACCTTGAGCTCAGTCATTAATAGGATTTTGGCATCCAGCATACTTCGTCGAATCACGGCAGTTCGGGAGGCACACATCAAAGAAGAACTGGCAGGGCTTCGTCCCGAACGAGGATGCATTGATCAAATCCCCACTCTCCGTCAAATTATCATACGCACCACCGGCCAACAATCCCCGTGTTTGTCGACTATAAAGGTGTGTTCCATTCGGTAGATCGATCTACATTTCTAGAGACGTTTAAATACAGGGACGTGCCGAACAAGTATGTGAATATACTGTCGGCCCTTTAGTCCCATACTTCAACTCGCGGCGGATGTATAGTGAACTGTCTGGCAGCTTCAACACTACCAGCGACGTACGTCAAGGTTGTCCACTTTTATCATCTTCGTTTAGTTTTATCACAGATGAAATAGTGAAACATTGTCTGTGACACTCACAAGATGTCGATGTGTACCACTTACCTGGTGGAACACAAACTGAGCTGCATTACGTTGAGAAAAAGGTGTTGTTTGACGATTTACAAGCGGTACAGACAATGCTAAACCCAATTTCGTGCACTGTTAAACATATCGGAATGCGTTTAGCAGCTTCAAGGTACAGAGTGCTTCTGCAAGACTGCTGTGATTACGTAGATTTAATGTTGAATAATGTCGACCGGTTTGTGTACTTGGGAAGCCGCATCAGCGGAGATTAAGGTATAAGAAATTAAATGAAAGTGCGCATCTCTAAGGTTATTCGCTAATCTAGGACATCTCTGGTGACTCTTTGACGCCTAAGGGTCGCACATGTTAAGACGACTGTGGAAAATGCATTATTACGTGGCTCCAAAACTTGGTTTCTCAGAGTAGAAGACTTGAACGGCGTTGCAGGAGTTGACCATCAATGTCTGCGTCTCAGCGCCCGCATCAGGCGATACCAACGGGAAGGTAACGAGGATTAGGAAGCGGGTACTTGGAAGTGATTGTCAATTGAGTTCTTTTGTCCAATCCTTAGATTTGCATGGACATAGATGGGTAGGCTATATACCAAGGACACCGGCTAGTCGGTTGTCATACGAAGCATTGTTCATGCGATGACCGACTAGCGTAAGATGCGAGGTGGACAGATGATAACCTGGTGCATAGAAATGAAGTCGTTCACTAAGGGATTGGCGACTGTGCGTCGGGTTCGTCTCTGGGATGGGGACCTCGCAACTCACAGATTCGGTAGCTGGAGATGTTAGGTAAGATGTCTACTTACCGACCTCAGTGGCGTGAATGTTGTCGGCCGAATTGTCTGTAGAGTAAGTGCACTTAATGATGCGGATCAGTGGAAGCCGCAAGAAAACTGTCTTGCTGATGCCGTTTTACCTTCAGTTATAGCTCGGTTATTTGTTTTGAAGGTGTGGGAACCTTGAGGTTGAATGTTTGAATATGGGCGTAGCTATTTTTGAAAGTAAGGTCCCTTTCCTCCTGACCAATGCTAGCTTTTTTCTCCACGATTATTACAGTTAGGCATCAATGAGAACCACTGATGTATTGCTGTGTATCTGTCTCGTCCACCAAACCGAAAAAAACTATATTAACCGACAGTGCAAACCAGCGATAACGATGATGAATAGAAGCACACGGCCATAGGAACCCAGGACCATTTCAGCCTTGGTGTTGTCTGATACAAAATCACGGCGTCATCTTATATGATGATAGAACACCTGCAAAATCATTATCAAATCCGGCAAATAATGTGAAAACCAAACACAATGTCGGTAGTTAACCAACCTTTACACTTTGCTGCCATGGGACATATTAGGATGCATGTGACGCATAAACCGAATCATTCCGATATGACTCTAAACTTTTACGAAATTTAGCGACTTGAGCCTCACCTTAAAAACGGATGATCTTGGTGAGTTGGTGTAACATCCGTTTGGACTTCCTCTTAACCCGCCGCCTACTCCCCTTTTTGCGAGTAGTATGTTTGACAACATAATTATGCTCACGTGAAGGTCGTTTTGGCCATCAACTTTAATCTGGACATTTTCTGTTTATGATCGACCGCTGACGGTCGAAAACTCTCTCGGGACGTACCATTCCGAATGTATATGACACTTCATATTGATTATATACATCTGCTCTTATGTATTTGCTGATATTCATGTATTTTCTATTATAGAAACAATGCCGAGCTGTCTGTGGTCGTTATCAGTTTGATTTGACCTCGGGGTGTTGAGCTCTAGTGGTACGCGACGGACCAGATTTTACAGTTGGATTTAAATAACTGAGGCGGTAGAAGCTACCAAACCTAAGACCAAATGGGTAGCTGGTGGCAAACTTAGGGCACTGAGTCGACATACTTACTCGGTCGGCTTCTACATTGTGTTGCTATGTAACACCAAGTGTTGGCGATCAATGAAGTCATATTGACCAAACAGCAGTAGTCAATGTTGTGTGCACAAAAAGACAACCACTCACGTTAACAGGTGGCTCTGGCTGTATGTGATAATCAGAGTGCACCAATTTGAATAGCTTGAGAACGTTTCAACCACAAATTCATTCAGATTAAGCACTATTTCAATGTGCTGGAATGCAGATATTCAGTGTATTTCCTGAACGACCTATAAGTTAAAAAAGAATACCGATATCCCGCATGGTCTATTATAACTTATTAACAGCAAGCTCTCCCGTGAACGTAACGCATCGATTAGACTGACTTGGAATGTTCATTTTGACCACTAGTAATGTTTGAATGAATATTCAGCCCCAATAAGAAACACGCAAGATGTGCCATACATCGACCGTTCCAGTCACGTCATAAATGTGACGTAATTGTATCAAAGCGTTGTCTCCAGTTGTACCAACAAAGGGTTTGACCTAATTTGGACTTGTTACTTGATTTCCTCGCTTCGTCCTGACAACACTGTTCCATGAAGTGTTATATATTTGACCTGATGATAAATAACCGAAAGCTTGTTCGCCATGCCGTGTTTCTGACGATTACTCTTGGGATTTTTTACCATTCCCTTAATTGACTTAACGGTTGTGACAATTAACTCGACATCCTCGAAGTAGAAGGTACGGATCGATATGTGAAGGCAAGCAAATAGAAAAGCAGTCTACGCATAATTCAAATTGATAAGACGTCGTTCGTTGTGGCGAGCACGACAATAAAAATGCCCTCGTACTGCTTGGAACATTGTTCGCATTGTATCAGGGGCGTCTGTGACCAAACAGAGAACTGTCAATTCGTACAATGCATGAATCAATGTGGCATGTGTATGCATCAGTGCAAGCTGAAGGATCATACTGAAAACATATGCCCTTTAATGGTTATTCCATGCATTAACAAGCAGCTCGGATGTCTAGCCAGAATTCAAAGAAGAAATATGTCTGCACACCTCGAAGTATGCCCGGCCAGTGTGATTTATTGTGGACTACGATCTTTCATACCACCGAAAGAGAGGTTCGTACAGCCAGAAACAACCTACGTGAACTTAGACCGTTCAAACTTTGAAAACTCGATACCTGAAGCAAGTGGGGATAATTACATGAAAAGCATAGTAAGCATAGAAAAACCAAAAACGAACAAGCGCACTATTAACAACAAAGGTACAGCAAACGAAGAAGCCAAAATAGAAGGCAGGGTAACACATGAATTTTTGAATGAATGTTTGCATACAATATGTGCATCGAAATCAGCAGAATACAGGTGTGGTAAAATAATAGCACGCAGTAATTACTACGCCCACCAAAAACTTCACCTGGAGGTTCTCTGTGAGCTGGATGGATCTATTTACGTACGGTGTCCGTTACACACTTACGGTTGCTCATTCGTGACTGCGCGCTTAAGACCAAGGAATGAAGCAGGTCTTTTGTTATATCACACTGGATTAAACCGATTTCTAGTTGGACAAGCAAATCAAATCAACGTTGGACAACATACTGAGTTATTGGGTGATTTGGATCCTGGATATAAAAAGCAGACATGTGTCAGTTTTGAGGGATTACCGGCAGAGATAATCGAGTATCTAACACGCTTCTTAGATGACACAACTTTATATTGTTTGAATAAAGTTTCACACTGGCTAAACCGATTAACTCACAAAGCGTTAGTGGAACGAATGATTGTAATGCCAAAGTGGCATCGCGTGGTATATTTGCCAAGTGGAATTGCAAGTTGGCGGATAAAAAAATTTGTCTTAGGCATACCAGAGCGCAGTGAGTTAATACAACGTTGGTATTGCACTAACTACACTGCGGAATTGGGGAAACATTTTAATGCATGCCCATATTACGAGCGAGTGAAACGAAATAACCCATTCTCTCTACAAACGAATAAAATGGGTTAAGCATTCAGAACCAAATTGGAACTATTTGAGCCAAAATGCAAAAATAAAACTATAAAAAGTATCTAACCTGTACTTACCATGTGACTGCAAATGAAATAAGCACTGACGAAGTACAGTTGGGATTTAGCAAAAAATTCATCACCTGCAACATTTAGTGGTGTCAAATAATTCAATACATTAACGGTATAACTCAAACGTGGTACAAAATGCCGCGCAGATACACACATAGTGAGTGACGAAAAACAGTTGTCAAGAGGAAGTGAGCTGGTTGAACGTAGCTTCTAGTCGCAAAAATGTGGATGCTAGGAAACATTTCAACCCTGTATGTTACATATCACTGATTAGCTCCTGCCCGCTTTCACAAAACGGATAACACCAGCCGAAACATGCAGACAATTATCGCGATGAACAAGATCGATGACGACATCTAAGGCACCCTCGAAATTTTAACCTCCAACATATTGATCGAAATGTTCAATTACCTGACCAACGGTCAGATTAGTGTCACTTGCCAAAGAAGTATAGAACTCAGCTCTTAGTGAGCTTCGATGAACAGTTACCCTTTAAATAAACAGACGCATCTCATAGTAATACATTTCTACACAGATAGTGAGCGAGTGAGTGGGGGTGTTGACCCATTGAGCGCAGATTTAGAGTACAGTATCTTTCAGAGTACTTGTGTGGTGCAGGCGCAATCTGCACCTCAGTTCAACAAAATAAACGGCGCAGTAAGATATATTCATTTCGCGGGTGCTTGCCTCTGACCGAGATCGGCAAATATCAGGGAGACAGTTAACCAACCAGGTTACCCGGCGGGTTTGACGTGAAGGAGTCAGCCAGGATACAAATTAGGACGCACGCGACAGTGAATCAAGAACATGTCGTTGCATCACGTCCGGTAGACCCTACGCAAGGGTGAACGACTGCAGTCCTACCGGTCTCACATCGATTGGAACGCACCGGCTCATTCGCGTTGGAGATGACACAAACGAAAAACTTCATAAGACCTTTGACAAATGAAGCCACTAGATCCAGTGTTTGTCGTTGGCTCGACCAGCACTGAGTCTGAGGTCATGTATGAGAAAATTGATCGGCACAGCACGTTGGCGAGATTTCGGATCAGCAACAAAAATTGGGGAGTTGGGTTTGGCAGGTGGCAGAATGTGAATATAAATTACCGTACGCACCATCATCGTTTTCATTCTGGCTAATGCGGGTAAAATTCGCGGCTACTCAATAGATGAGAAACTCTCGAATGAAGACGGTTATTTGAAGAACGCCAGTACAATTGTACCAAAAGAAAAATAGACTGTGCCGTATTTTGAAGTCTTACAATAAGTGTTAAAGCCTACTACTGACAAACCTCCAGAAAACAAACTTTAGTTCAGATAAGATAGTGCACCTGAAGGTTTCGTCAAAGCCTTGCAAAACGATCTACGTGACCTCTTTTCTACATGCTGGACCGAAACAGGCGGACTAAGAAAGTGTGGCCGCTCAAACTTGACCCCGGTGGATTCTTTTCTCCAGTAATATCTGCAATCTTTGACTTGACGTAAGTATCCACAAACACACGGGTTTGAAACATAAAAATGGGCAACGACATCAGCTGTTCGTCTGAGAAACCTAACTAAGGGTTTAGTCAGTGTGCGTGAGAGGTATGCTAATGTGAAGTTGGATGAGGCTCAACTGTGGAAAATCAGGGCTCCAGTTGAATGCGACTGGGTTTCATTTAAATAACCAATTCTACCAAACTACCCATTAGTAATAAAACTATTAATTGGCCAATAACGAAAACGGATATAACGTGTGATGTCTTAACAAGTCCATAATACCAGTAGTTGAAGGAAGACGGCCAAGACGTGGAGAATCTAACGCAACCGAGTCAAATACAGGACATTGGGGAACTTTGGTCAGTCGACGCTATGGAACTCTTCATGAGTATGGAAAAGGCTACCAGTACATAATCGCCATTACGGGACATTATCATTGTTAGGCCGAAGTAACGAAAGTTGCGGTCATTACAATGAACGAAGCGGTACGGAGACATACTGTGGTAAAACACGACGTGCCAAAGTGTATTTTATGAGTCCAGGTCTTCAGCTATAAAATGAGGAGTTCCAAGCCAGTCTAGAAAGACTCAAGAACAAGGGAAGGATGCTTTATCACCCATGAACAAACGGAACAACCCGGTGACTGGAAAATGGTTGATTACCAAGAGAAGCAACTAGGAGGCCGCACTCCCACTGGTATCAGTTCACCGTGCGCCTGCCCATGCAAGTAAACGCGAAGCACCATCTCAGGTTATGTACGGCAGAAGGTCAGTGGTTCGTGACATTGAAGTATTGATAAACTCACCGCTAACCACAAAGAAACCGACAAAGTAAGGGTTGGACAACGAAAATGAGAGCTGTTCAGATGGGCACAAAAGAAAAAGTACTTAATACGGCAAGGGACAAACGGGAGGTTTTTCCCAACAGTTCGAAGATTAAATATAAGAAACGCTAGAACACGAGAGGAGGAGGTCCAGTATCAAGAAAACTGAAACAGAGGACTATATGCAACTAAAAGTGGAATAAAAATCGTTTAAAGTGTGTACAACAATAGGGAGAAACGACGGGCATAAGACAATCGCATGAGCTAGCGGTACATCGCAATGAAGATTTCATGAAGCCGCACACAAAGTAAAGAGAATTTGACAACAAAGAGACAAGGGAAGAGCAAGCCTTGTGGAAGGGAGGAATGTAACAGACTCATCATCACCGAAATCGGTTAGTAATGCAACAGACTACTAGTAACATCGGTGAGTGGTGAATAATCAGTCACGCACACAGTCAGAACAAGACGCCTGCCAGCTGAATCCTAGATAGGGCGTCGGCCACCACGCTCTGTTTACTGATCACGTACCGGATGTTCGATGTGCATTGGGAAATGTTATCCTATGTTGTTCTGAATGAATAACGACCAGAGCTGGCTAATGGAACATAATTTAATGGTGTATGGTCAGTAAAAACAAAAAATCTACGTCACTCAACAAAACGGCGAAAATGCCTGATAGCAAACAAAACAACGGTAATCCATGGCTGGAATTACTGTAGCGAGTTTGTGTTGACCGTACTAGTTTGGAGGAAAGTGAGAAAGGCTGCTAGTAAATATTGCCCAGATGTTGAGGCAGAGCGAAATGTGATGCACCTAAGGTGACGTTGATAGGAACTGATACACTGAAATGATGAATTAATGTTAATGTGAAATAATGCTACCAAATAAATGGTGAGAAAAATCGATATCATTTAACACATTGTTGATAAGACGTTCGGGGTTTGCGTTGCATTTCTTAGGGCACCCGTAAAAACTCAAGTAATTTAAATGGTACCCACGATTTCTGAAGCAGGAATTGGGTAGTGAGTCTGTAGTAGGACAAATTTGAAAACAGTGATCTTGGTGTACCGATTGGACGTGATAACATAGAGTGTGATACAGGATGTCTATCCGTAACAGTGACTTCATTCACAGCCCCGCAACTTCTACAGGGATAACAGGTATTGGGGGTCTCTTCTTGAAAACGTGTGAACCAAGGTCTAAGGTGGGGTATATGTTCCGATTGTCACCGAGTGATAACCACTTTATCAAGATCTAAAAGTCCTGGTTTGGTGACGAACCACAAACTGAACCACGGGTTAGGGGGAAAAGGAAGCGTCTCATGTTTGACAAACGACTTTTGGAAATTCGTGCTAATGATGTCGAGAAAGTAGGCAAACAATGAGAGGCAAACAATGAGAGTGAGCGACAGTCGGAGAGAGTCAATCAACCAGGTGGATCAAGTGACCAGAAATCGTGTTGTTTGTTAATTGAATCGACCTAATGGTCGTTACGCAGACAACCACATGCACTGCATGACTCTGCCGGCTGGATGACTGTCAGTGTTGCGGCAGTAGGCGTTCATCATTGCAGCTTGATGCAGAGTTTGATCGAATAATCAGCCTATTCATTACACGTGCAAAAAATTGACGCAGAGAAATGTTTTCACTTCAGGTGTGCAGGGGGCCGAATTTTGATGGGCCGCCCGATATAACGCGTTCATGACTTGTGGTTTCCACACGCACTTACGAAGCAGCGTTATCAAGAAGTTGGATTTGCACTTATTCTGCACAGTCATGAAAGTGGCGCTTACAGCGAAGTGATGCTATTACTGAGGTTTAGCATGACAGCTTTCGGCGAACTGAACATCGGTATTTCACTGAGTTATAAGAGTGACGCTTTTGTCGAGGTTTGACGGCAACGTTTTCGTTGTAGTAAATACTAATAAGGCGTGAACGAAACGTTCTTTTACAGTGGATCTTGGTGGACAAAGGTACCTGTGTTATTTGTAAATCCGCCAATAAATGTTTGCAGTTAGTATATGGTTCACGAAAATAAAATGAGTAAAGGCTAATGGGATAACATGAAAGGTTATTGGGACACCGGATTAATGTCTGAGAGGCGATCCACAATGGTTATAACGACGGCAGATGCTTCATGATCTAACTCATCATAGAAGGAACTTTCAGAGCCATTTGCACTATCATGCATACAAACAAGAATAGTGGACCGATTTAGCTCCGAACATATTCGCTTGGGAAAAAAAGTCGTCTGAGAACTATCCTTTAAACCCCCATGAGCTACGTCTGAACGCCTTCAAGCTGTCCAACATATAGCCATTTTTACAGGGAAACCTGTAATCAGTTTCATCGTCGTAAAATGATTTAATCAAGAAAGAAGGAAATATGGTGATAGAATAGGTCTGCGGGGAAATTATAAGCAAAATAAACTAACTTCGTCGTCACCAGTTATTTCTTCAAGTTCATCTTCGTCAGTGGCATATTCGTCCACCATTACGTGTGAGAAATCCGGCGTCTCATTCGAGGTGGGAAGCTCAGCAAAGGCTGTAGATTCAGGAACTCCGTCCCTGGATGTTGGGTTGCGAGCTTGGGCTTCAAGCACATCAGTGAACAGCCGATCGAATTCGTCGCTGCTCAACTGAGGGACTAAAAATACACAATAAAAAGATGGATGGTGTTTGCTACGGTACGAGTTTAATAACATTACAACACATCAGTTAACAATTAATTCATAAAAGTTAACAGATTTAAAAACTATACCGTATATCAGCAGTTACTGTATAGTTCAACAATAATTGATCTACTTAAAAGGCTTCTAACTAAAACCATGTTACCGTTTTGTCAATTAATGGTTTGAGGGGTTTGTGATTCTTGTCAATCGTGCTATCCAAACACGGAACCAGTCTTGAAGTGTGACCTTCAAAGTACATACATAGCCGCTTATGAGCCTGGCCAAATGACACTGCGACTATAATTGATGTTTACCACAACGGGTACGAGTAAGAGCCTAGATTTGAAAAAAATCTACAACGGAAAATAACAGTAAAACTAAAAAGATGAGTTAGAAATAATGTGAGTGTGGGTACTGAATCGGCGATAGCGTGCCACCATGCCTCAACGGAGCAGTTAGGGTATTTGCATTTTGCGAACACATTATGATCCTATCCAACCATTAGTCTGATGTCTTAAGGCGCAACGTGGATTCAGGGGTCAACTTGAAGCAGTATCGCTGGAACGGCCTGGGTGTAGTATGCTGACGACGGCATCGGTACTTCTGAGTTCAACCACTTTGCATTAGCCCAAGGATAGTAACCAGAAAAACACCATTATGCTCATGAGTTTATATGTCGCACTGCTGACCGCGTAAGATCGCTCGAACAATGCGGTACGATCCTAGGAGTGTACAACGGAACGATATGTATAGTTGCAGTCTCTTAATCTTCTGCACACGGAAGGGGTTAGGAAAAATGCTCTCGAACAGACAGCAGCCTGGGCACCCAACGGTTGACCGTAATCGCCGGCATATTATCCTGTACCCTCGAGAAACCGTCGGAAGCGTGATGTGAGAATACAAGCAAAGTACCGAAAGTTATCGGGACACTAGTCTACTGATTCATACTGGAAAGGTGCTAACAACCGAGACCTATGAAGCAATGGGAACAGTGCTTGATAATTTCATTTATTTGAGTAGAATGTTGGATGCGACCATGAAAGCGAAGACCCACTCATCACTATCATCATCATAGACAGCAATACATCAGTGGTTTATACTGATGCTTAACTGCCACACAACCATGATGGGAAAAAAGCACACTCTATATAAGAAGAGAGAAGAAGGAAAGTACGGGACGGAAAGGGGACCTAACTACTAGAAATAGCAACGTATATATTAAAACATACAACATCAAAGTGTCTACAACTTGCAAACAAACAACCGAGCTGTAAGTGAAAGTAAGGCGTCAGCATCAAGACAGCTTCCTTACGGCTTTCACTGTCGCTGTCATTAAGTTCATCCACCTCACAAACAACTCGGCCAAACAACGACAACATTCACGCCACTGAGCTCGATTAGCTGCCATTTCATCTAAAGTCTCCAGCCACGGACTCTATGAGTCGCGAGGGCCTCAGCCCGGAAGACGAGCCCGACCTACAGTGACCAACCCCTTCGTGAACGATTTCACTTGTCTACGCCAGGTCATCATCTGTCCACATCGCGTCCTGCGCCAATCAACCTCAGCATCGGTAAACAGTGCTCGATGTGGCAGACGATTAGCTGGCATCCATAGTACATGACCTAACTACCTAAGTCTGTGCAAGTGTAAGGATTGAACGAAAGAATTCGTTTGACAATCAGTGTCAAACACCCGCTTCCTCACCTCCTCGTTGCTCACTGGTTGGTGTCACCCGACACGAACGATTGAACGCAGACATCGGTGGTCAAATACCTGAAGACGGTTCAAGTCTTCGACGCTGAGAGGCCAGGTTTCGCTGCCCTAAGATAATACAGCCCTCACTGTTATCTGATATATGCGACCCTTAAGCTTCAGAGGGATACCTTTCTGTTGCCATAAGTGCCACAGATTAGAGAATACCGCTCTTGCCTTGGAAATACGCGCCTCTATTTCATTCCCTACACCTCCGCCGCCGCCATTGATGCAACTTCCCAGGTACACAAACCGGACAACAACCTCCATGACTTCCTTATCTAACATTTAATCTACGTAATCACAGCAGTCTTGCAGAATCACTTTGCATTTCGAGGCTGCAAAACGCATTCCGATGTACTTGGCAGAACGCAAGATTGCGTTTAGCGTTGTTTGAACCGCTTGAAAGTTGTCAAACAACACCTTATCGTCAGCATAATCAGGTAGGTGGTTCACGTCGGCATCTTGTGACTGGCGGAGACAATCCTCCATTATTTTGTCCATGACGAAGTTGAAGGAGAAAGAGGTGAAAGGGGACAGCCTTGACGGACACCACTTCTGGTGCTGAAACTGTCAGACAGCTCACCGTAAACCCTAACCTGAGCCAAAGTATGGGAGTAAAGCGCCGACAGTATGTTCACATACGTGGTCGGTACACCTCTGCATTTAAGCGACTCTAAAAGTGTAGATCGATCCACCGAATCGAATGCACCTTTATAGTCGAGAAATAGGGCAATTGTTGGCCGGCGGTACACATGGCGCTGATCCAAAATTTGACGAAGGGTAAAAATGTGATCTACACATCCCCGGCCAGGAGGAAACCCTGCCTGCTCTTTCCTAATGTTTAACTCCCGAACTGCAGTGAATCGACGAAGCATAATGGATGCCCGAACCCTAGAAATGACTGTGGTCAAACTAATTTCTCAATGGATTTTGCAAGAGCTCCTGGTACCTTTCTTGAATATAGGAACTATGATCGCGTGACCCCAACACGGAGGGATGGTCTCCGTCATCCACACAAGTTGAAACAGATGAGTCAAGGCCTCTACTAACTCCTTACCACCTTGTTTAAAAAGTGCCGACACGATGTCATCTGGACCAGCAGCTTTATTACGATTGAGAGCTGAAAGGCAATTGCGAATCTCAATCTCAGTAGCTGGTTTTAAATCTACCGGTTAGGGTGTTACATCACAAGTTTGTGGTGGCAGCACGGTAGAAGCGGGATGCCAGCTAAATTGACCCTCAAAGTGTTCCGCCCAACGTTCTAACCTTCTGGACTTATTATAGATTAGTGTGCCATCTGCCTCGCTGATAGCTTCACTGACAGACGGTCGCCTGGGACCAGTAGCACAGATCAGCTTAAAGAGTTTGCCCGTGTTTCCTGAGGCAAAAGTGGTATCCATTTCCTTAACATTTTACATTAACCAAGCCTCACGATCAGCCTTCAGACTACGTTTCAGCCTCCTACGGATACCTCTTCTACACTTATTATGTGAACTACCAGGAGGAACCTTCCGTCTAGCTTCTAGCAACTCCAAGGATTTCTCTGAAATCCAATGTTTGTTAAATTTATGTACCCCTGTGCCGCATGCTATAGTACCTGCTTTCTGAATAGCCTGTGCGATTTGTGTCCAGCAGCTATTAGGATCTTCGGAGTGAGTACCACTAAGGCAGCTTTCTAGGCTGGTTTGGCACTTATGATTTACAGATGGTAAAGCCAATTTCTCAACAGCTACTTGCTGCCGTCTGTAGGGTCGTTGCCCAGCAAAAGTGAGAACAAAACGACTACATACCAATGCATGATCTGAGTCCAAGTACGTGCTCCAATAAGAACGACAGTCTTGAATGCAACCACGCCACCTGTAACTAACAGCTATGTGGTCTATCTGAGACCAGGCCTGATTCGGAGAAGGCGGGCGTCAAGTATAGCAACGACGCACACGCTGCCTAAAACTAGTGCTGGTTAAATATAGCCTATGCTCAGCGCACAGCTGCAACAATCGCCCGCCATTTTCTGACCGATGTGACGCTATCCCAAACCTGCCACCTAAACGAGATTCGGCCTCACCAAGGCGGCCGACCTGAGCATTCATAACTCCCGCCAGAACGACTATATCAGGGCCACATGTCGACCGAAGGATGGCGGCCGCATCCGAGTAAAATGCATCCTTGACGCCGACGTCACTACAGTCAATATGAACATAAGCAAACACAGTGAATAAATTTCTGAAAATCTTGCATCTAGAGCTGGTCTTAATTGAACCTGCCAAGCGAACGGCATAAAGTCTACTGTTAACAGAAATTCAATCTATCAATGCGGTTGCGATCATCGTGCTAACGACTATACCTACTCCAGCCTGACCTGTAACGGCGGCTGTGGAGTCACTCGAAGTGTATAACCAGTATCGGGTAGACATTGTGGGTGCTGTTAGGTCCATACGCTAACTACTATCCTGGATTCTAGTCTCCGAGATACAACAGACATTGACATGCAACGAGTCCAACGTTCGTGCGAAAGCGGCCTGCTGACCTATCTGTTTTAGAGTGCGAACGTTGAAAGCGCTAATATTAATTCGCATTCTAGGTCTAAGCAAGGGCCGAGGGAGGCTTGAAGCTGAATGGCAAGAGACGGAACTTACCGGCTCAGTGATACCACGGTTAGCTACGTCTGTTGTGAAACCTGTAGAGTAACTATCTGTTG
>JTDE01003633.1:0-12684 GCA_014338405.1 Paragonimus skrjabini miyazakii
CTGCTCTTATATAGCAGAGTGAATTGACCTTCTGACCTGAATTCTGGTTGGTCGCTCTCTGTCGTTCTTGACCTTTGACCTGATCTACCATTGGCTGATTCTTGTTGCATTTGAACTTTGACCTGCTGTCTGATTGGCTATTTTCTGCGGTTTGACTGGGTGTTCCCTGTTGCTGTCCAACTCTGACCTCGAATCGGATTGGCTAGTCCGTGTAAATTGATTGAGTGAATCCTTTCTTCTATGAGCCAATGCGAACCAAGTATTTGAAGAGATGCAGACACCAACAAGTCCAAATGGCGGTAAACCCAAACGAAGCAACTTGAACAGATCAGATCAAAGCCGAAACGGGACAATGAATTACCACTCGGACGGAATCTTCAAAACGAAGAAAGGATTCACTTACGCACTGATGATGTCAACTCGCTTGGTGATGAAACGTTTGCAACCTAAATGCCAAGCTCGGCGAACATACCAATACCAAGAGCTTTGCGTCGTCCAGAATTAGGATTCATAAACCACTTTTCCACTGTTAGTTCTATTTCGAAGCGGCTTTATTCGTTCTGCAGATTATTGCTCAATGTTTATCTTAACTTCGAACGCCTCGGCGCAGTGACGCGCACTTTGAAACTGTTTACACGTAGAGGATTACGGCCGAAACATTTGAACGTATGTTCTATTCTCCTAATTGGGGTGAAATCAATAATACTCCAAGAGGAGAATTTTCAACTCAGGTTAGGTTCCACATGAAACATTCTCTAAGTTTCAGCACCAACAACGACGTTCACTTTATCGTTTTTGATCGACTTACTCGTGGTTGACTTATCGGAAGGCTATCTACGACAAATATGGTGTAGTAATGTAGACACACTTCGCTGAATACGGATGGATCTTAGGCTAGACGGAGACAGCGGCATGGAATATTAGCTAGAGCTTTCTGTCGCCAAGGTTAGAGTGATATGTTCTATTCTGCGTTACATCTGGTGACAAATGAGTACCACTGGAAATTAAGGGTGCGTCAGTATACTACGGTTGGGAGAGAAATACTAAGTTATGACAACGAAGTATGACCGCTCTTTCAATGTTTGATATATAAGCACTGTTGAATCAGTTGCGTTAACTGGCCGCTGACTGACCTTGACAATCCAAAAATATTTTATTGGCTACAATTCTGGATCGTTTGAATCAATAAGACTTGGAGTTTCAAATTGAATATCGTCCGCATTTGATCACGGCTTTCGCATTTGGAGAGATTATCCAGCCAGGCTCATTCGAAAGACTGAGTACGTTGACAAGTGTTCGGTGTCTATTTGGCATACGGATCCCATAAACTTATTGTTACGGTGTCGTGTCATCGATTACTAAGTCTTATTTGGCGACGTGGGGAAATGCCTATGATACTGCACTTTTGTACTCAGCTTTGGTGTACTGCGTCTGAAAAGCCATCGTTATCTCCTTGGAACCGCTGTAACGAGACATTTCTGGATATTTTTAAATCAATATCTGCTTTGCAGCAAAGTGCAGCTCTTTGGGGACCAAAAAATTAATCTATGGCAAATTCTCAGTGGTGAGGGCCAGCGGTAATTTGATGCCCTACTTATTGGCAGTAAAGTGACTGACGCATTTTGACACTGAGTGTCGCGAGGAGCATGACAGCACATTTACACTGTGAGATACTGCGAGGTTCCTCCTACCGAATCCAAGGAAGATATGTCAATACAGTGTTTGATTTCGGGGATCCAGACCGAACAAGCACGCGACTATTATCAGAAATCGAATCTATTTTAACCTGGGAGAAGGCCTGCGCGATTGATTGTCAGCGGGAAAACATTGCTAAACAGAACCACGTATTCCCACCAGACAAATATTGATGCTGTTCAGATTGTTGCCGAATCAACCGGCGGGTCACCGAGACATCCGTGGACGTTATTTACGGGCTGTTCGTGTAGAAACCAGCACCCTTTGACTAACGATTGCTGCTATAAGTATACTTGCATAGGAAAAATGTATATTTGGTTCGAGTTTTTCACACCAAGTCCGCCTACAACCAAAGTCTCAATCATCAGGGGAACCACTGAATGCCACCTCGTGTTTAACACTGTTCAGAATGCTATGACTGATAACCATTGCCGACCTTCACTCTAATCAGTGTGACTGGACATCCTGAAACAGCCCATTCGTCTGTGATTAAAACTGGGGAGTCAGTGACGGTACGAAATGCTGCCTGCATCAGAAGTTTGCCTAAACTCTCCGCGTGTCAATGAACTCTGTGCAGGTATAGTAAACAGACAAACCAGGTGCCGGAAAAGTGCGCTATCCGTGTGCATTATGGCAGCGAGAAGCGAATTTTATCAGTGCATGCAGTGACACGGGATTTCCCGAACTGATTCGGCAGGGACCGGGCCAAAGGTCTGCCAGATGTGTTAGAGTAAAAATGGTTGCAGTACAGCCGAAACTTCAGGATGTTCTCTCCATCCACCTTGAAACCTTGAAAAGAAGCCGAGTTCAAATCATATCCCGGGAATCCTGTCAAATTACCGCCATTCCTACTGCATTTACCTGACGTCCTTTCTCTTCAGTATACTGTTACACAGACATGTGTTGACTTGTCGACCCCAATTGAACCTGGAGAAGGCGTTTTGGACACGTTACGCAACAAAAAATCGAAGGCTTCTCCGGTTCGCGGAGGCAGTAGCAATTAGCAAATGAAAGTCACCCCTCTGTGTACAGAAAGACATGCTCGTCAATACCAAATTACCCTGGTAATTGATGTGTTTGTGTGGTTGCTGATTTTGTTGTTTAGCTTCACAATGCCCATTGAACTTTACTGTATATACCCACAGACTGTGGTATGTATCTGATGAGATGCAGCGAAATGTGCTCGAGAGATACATTGTGCGAAAAAACTGTTTCTGACTTATCTGTTCAAACAGGGCCTTCTCAAGCACCAGTCTGAAAATTAAAATGAACTGTAGTGGTTTTTATTCGCTTGCAGGACAACTTCAACTGAATCCACAGAGGACTCTCCCATGGAAATGATATTTACCCCAAAGGCATAAACAAGATGATATTTTCCCCAATAATGTCGAAACAAAAACAAGAGAAGGTTTGTGCACAGTCACACGACAGGAGAGAAATACAAGTGAAACATTCGGGTCGAACTAATACTAGGTCGCCCCACGAAACAAGTTGGCAACCTGCTTCAGACATTATATGAAATCATTCTGACTTGCGGCTGACTGATGGCCACATTGTGCGTCTACATCACGGAGACGCATGAGGCGAACAGAGTGATAGAGAGCTGATGCACAGGCAAATACAGAACAGTCTGCCTGGTCGCAAGGAGCGACCACATATACGCAATCGGTCGTAACGTGTGCCGAAACCGGTTTGCCAGTGTCAACTCGAGACATCATATTTGCTAACAGAAAGAGGGAATTGTTACATAAGTACTGCTGAACCATACACGTTACCTGTCCACTGTCTGATTGGCGTGAATGTTGTCGTTGTTTGGCCGAGTTGTCTGTGAAGTGGGTGCATTTAATGACGCGGGGCAGTGAAAGCCGTGAGGAAGCTGTCTTGCTGATGACGCCTTACTTTCACTTACAGCTCGGTTGTATGTTTGCAAGGTGTAGGCGCCTTGATGTTGTATGTTTGGATGTAGACGTAGCTATTTTTAGCGGTTAGGTCCCCTACCCCCTCCCTTTTTTCTTCTCTCTTCCTAAACAGGGTCTGTTTCTTCATGGTTGTGTGGCAGTTAAGCATCAGTGTGAGCCACTGGTGTATTGCTGTCTATGATGATGATGATGATTGGCCGTGACTGATCTTGACAGTCCAGGAACATTTAATTGGCTACAATTCTGGTTCTTTTGGTCACCTATGCGTTCCATTAAATAGGTAAGACTCAGCACATTAACACGTTTTCGGTGTCTACTTTGGTTACGTGCCCTATATGTCTATTGCTGCGGTGTCGTGTTGTCGACTACTGAGTTTTATTGATGTTCACCTTATTTATCTACACTTAATCGTGCTAATCGAATGACTCCAACGGTCAAACGACACTAGGTCTCAGGTCGAGATTCTGGGAAACGATACTATAGTGAATACATTTGTTCAGTCTTTAAGGATTCATAGATCTAAATGATTGAGTTATGTCTACTGGTGAGTAGTAGGGAATATTGGCTTTCATGTAAATTAAACATTACTCACAATTGATCGCAGTTGTCCTGTTCTCACAGACTTCCCACTTAGGCTCTCTCGGAAAGAAACATTGGACTCGAGTTTCGCTCTCATTAGAGCTCGTCGGTAAGGCCGGGACTAGAACTCTGGCCACACTTTCATGAGACAACCTTGTTGGCCACTGAGCCATTGACCTCACATTAGGTACGACTGAATCATCATACGTGAACGCTCAGCCACACTCGATTAAGGGCAATGCTCTGATTGCCCGATCTCCTCGAGAGGAGACATAGCGAGTGATTGAGTTATATACCAACTAATCGTCAGTTAGTCAGTGCAAATTGCAAACTGGCCAACTCATGACCTGACGCAGAAGACGAAGAATTTTAGCTAAAGTAGACCATGTTCATCTTCCAAGTTGTGAATGCTACCGTTGCATAACTGAGTAGTGTGTGGCTTACGGTAGCATGAGGTTTTGTTGGCTTACTCTCACTTTTAACTCAGCTGTTTACTGGTAATTGTTCCAGTTCGGATGAAGTTCGTACATAAGGCCGCAACAGATTCGGATTGCTGTAATACTGATGTCTCATCCCGCCAAAGACAGTTGCCAATATCATGAAAACTTTCGCAAGAGAAGGCAAGTAAAATGTCGGCTGGACTTGAGTGCATAACCAATAATCCATGAGTGTTAAGATTCGAGTAGAGAAACGACATGCGATGTACGAAATTACATGAGGAATCGTCGTAAATAGCGGGTTGAGCGTGTGACCACTGGTCGTAAACTGTGTCGGATTTACGCGAAAGCACTGAATCCATGGATAATCCCAACTACAATGCAAGTGGATTGTCATAATTTCGTACACCAAACGAAGGTCTCCAGTGATGATACATATATTTTGATATGACGACGCTGAGGGGATTTATAAGGTTTATCTTTGCTGTAGTGCAGTAGCAGAAAAAAAGATGTTCGTGACCATTAGAAGGATAACCGAATCCAAGAGGCTTAACAGTGTAGCTTATTTGGAGTAGAATACGAGGCCATTCATTGTTAAATAAAGAAACTAATGGTTTAATATTGATGAATAAAAAACATAAACAGCCTAGTAAAACAAAATATATTTTAGCCTCCGAGTGGTACTGCAGTGGTTGGTGTGATGAGGTTGGACTGGAGAGGGTTCCCGGTTGGAGAATGTTCATCCATACAGAGCTCGCATACAAGATGTTGCTAGTGGAACAGTGGTCGATCGGCGTCAGCCGCTCAACACGGTGATCAGCTGCTACGTCGAATTTGTCCGCAAGAAGTAGTAAGCAAAACGATCTGTTTGAACGCAAGTTGAGTTTAAACAACCGAATTATTTGAGATAAGGTAGTGGAAATTAATATTGAATGAGCCAGTCGAGCCACAATATGCTTATCACCTGATCGAAATTTTAGTGCATATACTGGTTTCTCTTTAAGAAGAATACGGTTCTGTTCTAATAAACTACACTTGTTTAGTGTAGCTCAGATCCTGGTTCTTCTCTTTTTTCAATACAATAGCTAAGTACCTAATAGTTGAACATCGGTACTACTCAGACACTGAAGCCAAGTTTACAGAAAGATATTTGTGCGGATTGGCTAAACGTTATCATCTTACAGATCACAACACCGAGGGATTGACTTGTATCTAGCCACGATCAACTGCGATTTCATATGTTCCACCTCTGTTAGGAGTTTCTGTTTAGCAACTTTTCGTAATCAAAGAGTACGGTGTAGTTATGGTCAGAAAATACGGGATAATATGTTTGGTGTATATCTATCCAGTTCTAACTACGCCTAGCCAGGTTTTTCCTACCACTAACGCTCTTTCGATTGGTTCAGCTTTTTCAAGTCTTAAATGTACGGGTTAAGCGCAATTCATTATCCTGCGTTCCACTCGTATTCCAAAATTTACTATCCGTTCGATATCTATTGATTGTGATGGGTGACATCTTATCTTCGAGTGTTGCTATAAAAAGAAGGCAACTCACCTACTGTATAATTCGGCAGACGAGTCACGTGCTTAACTGTCACAGTGTGAACTCGTAAAGCTTGGCCGGTATTAAAAGAAACTAACATTATTTCCTGTTTTTCGGTGTGTGGAACTGATAGAGATTATGCAATCGTGCTACGGAAAATGAAGTATATGCGAACAAAAATGACTCCTACTTGCTATCCCCAGTCCATACACAAAATATTTGTGAGGAATTTAAAGACCAACAAAAAGACAATTTTGAACTTTATATTTGGAGATGCCCATCGAATACTAGTTGCACAGTAAACGAGACGACGAAGATTCGGTCACAAGTCAAGTGTCGTCAACCGCGATTGCCATTGGAGACATTAACGAATTATGCATAGCATATCAGAGGGTTGGTTTTACAACCTGGGTACCCGGGTTACTGGCCCAAGCGACGCGCTTACACCGTGAAGTAAAGATCATTCGGCAATGAAAATTGAAGCAGTCATGGTAGTTCAACGTTTTGGAAGTTTTAAAACAGTGAACCAATATATACTGATCTTCTCTACCTTATACCTATTAAGCTTTTTGAACACACATAGGACAAAGATTAGAATGGTGTTCTGTTTTTCGTCGTTCGATTCACGTCTTGCTCTCTGCTGGCCCTAGAAATCTTGACAACACTTAATGTTGTTGCATGATAGCAAACATTAGATCAGGTAATGTCGATCAGTTGTCATCTACTTTCTGATTTTTGATCTGAAACGCTTGCAGGTTTTCAAAATTCTTTACTTCTATTTTTTACACTTGATCACTGTATATTTGGTATGTAATCTTTATTATAAGCTGCAAGCGAAGGTCACTGGTCAGCATGCGTCATCTCAGAGGGTCAGCGGAGCTTAAGATAGTGCACACAGTGTTAGTAAGACTCCAGTCATGGCCAATATGTCGGTACTTACAAAGTCGTTTCACCAACTGTACGTGCTCTTCTTGATTGGCCATCCTGAGATTTAACCATTTTCAATTAAGGAAAACATGCGTTCCCCCGAATGGTATTTCCTGCTGACGGAGTAGTGCCTATTGGAACCCTAACTCATAGAATGCTACTACACCAAGCGCTATCAACTGCATACTAATGAGAATAATGAAATTTGCGAAGGAACAACGGAGAATTTCACAAGTACGGAAGATTTCAAGGATCATTAGGAAAGGACTCCAAGAACTGGAAAGCAGACGGATATTAATCGAACGTTGTGAATACCATTTCGGTAACAAGTTTTCATTGTATATCAGCCGTTCATGCCTTTACTCCATCGATACCAGTGTGTCTGTCTGTTTATCTCAATATTCCGATTTCGGGTTCTGTGGGATGAGTTGCTTTGTGACTTACTATACCTACCTAAGCGCAAGGTTGACTCGCCTGATTGTCTGGATGAGTTGGTTGTGCGCACTGCTGATCTCACCTAAGTATCCAGCAGATCGGTGCTTTCCAAGCTGTTTTGTGTCCCATCTGATCATATTCAGTATATCTTCCAGACTGGACAATTGATCCGTTTACCACTCAAGTTCGTTTTTGTTAGATGGGGCATAATTTGGTGGTGCCTGTGCGCCAGTCTTCCCTTAAGGATAAGTTCTCGGTTAGAAAGCACCTCGTAAAAATTGTAGACATAATAGTTTTAGAAAATGAAACAGAAATTCTACCTATATGAAACAGTTTTCCCGCATTGCTACTAACAGACGCAGTGCTATTCATCAGCTGAGCTTGGTTAAATCTTGTTGAAACCAGCCGAATACTCTCAATTTCATGGCGATAGATCCGCTTAACGTGAAGAAAAACTTGGTTTGCTTGGTCGGAAATGTCAGATCCATGAGTAATTGTCAACAATCCTACTGAAGACGTCCAAAAACCAACACGCCGTGATACCGGTAGAAAAATTTATTGTTAAACTGGTTATAAAATAATTCCTATGGAGTGTGACGATGGCTTGCTATCTATCCTCATCTACCTCGGGTAAAGCTTCAGAAACCAACCGCCACCTAATCACTTTTATGGGGTAGTTACTTAACTCACCACATCTGATATGCAGCTGTTGATAATGACATCCCTACGTCTCGACAGATAGTCGATCATTGTATCTTCGTGACATCCCGCAGATCTTGTTGTACAAGCTGACCTTATAGAAGCACACTTTACTGCAGCTGCGACATGCGAAAAAAAACTCGTTGTTGTTTGTCTCAATGCATCCAATGACGAAGTAAAAAAAATAGGGCACAGAAATATTCTGAAGTGAAAAAGTTCTAACCGGTATTAGCCAAATGGTCGCTGATTAGCAGACTTCTCAAAAAGTGTATTGACATTCACTGTTGGGTTTGGAAATCTGAATTTTGGAGCAACCTGGGTGTGGCTAACCAAATGAAAGGTTTGAAACAACGGGATCTTCAGACATGTGCTAGATGAGTCACAGAATACTGGTTATCAGAAAGTTTCAAAGCAGAATACCTTCCCTGTGGAATCTCTCGAAGACTCGGCGGACAATAAAGATGTTAAAAATGTTAGATGAGGGAACTCACTGTCAAATTCGGTTGTTTAACACGACAGCGAACAGTTCCTTCTGCACTTTAGAAAGTATGCACGTTTTGCTGGAATGTACAGGGTACTAAATTTCAGTAGAAACATATCTGATAGCACTGCCGTTCAAACATACATGCACGGTTTTCATGCAGAGTTTAAAAAAAACCAGGTACAACAAAATGTATTTTATGACATTTATACTGTTTGTATACCGCATGGCGTTTTGTCTTTTGAGTTTTATTGCAGAATAGGATCGTTTATCTGTTCTCTGAAGGTACTGGGTAGAGATAGAGTGAGACTGGTTAAAGTGGACCGCACGAACATGACAACGATATACTCGAAAGTTAAGGACCCAGGACTTTGAATGGACAGTCTTCATGTTTTGTTCCTGTTGGTTGGCAATTGGAATGAAGCCATGAACCAACGCAGAAACCTGCTCACAGATGTTCCAGGGGCATACCGTAGGTGCTTGTCGTACTACAACTGGTATGAATCAGTCAAATATCAAAACAAACCTTATTTAGTTTACTGCTCTAAGTTATACTTACTAATGAACATCAAGCCAAAAAGTGATATCGGGAGTGACAAAAAAATCGGTCTTATTTTGTTCACTATTCACATGCACTCAGTTGTAGCCCATCACATGTAGACAGGTCTGCACCTGTGCCGTTTCGTAGGTGAGCTTGATATGTGTGATCTGAAATTCAACTGATCATTTAGCTGTAAACCGTTTCGTAAACAGTTCAGGTGCGTGCTTACATGCAAAGTATGCGTCATACTGTGTGCTCATGCGTGCTTTAGCCAGATTCACCAAACAACGGAGCCGTTGTACACAAGACAAATTGAAGCCAGGTCATCCCGATCAATTTTGGGTTAGTATCTCCAGGCGAACATAAACCAGATGACCCGAGAGCATATTCTACACTTACCTAGACAACCAGTTAGTTCATGACGGAAGTAGGTCAGGCCACCAGGACGGATGAAGCTTAAGCATGTTGTGTTAGTTTATATGATATAATGGTGAACCTCGGAGGTTGTATGAACGTTTAACTCGGGCATCTAAACTGCTATTCAGTTTAGGTGATACCCGATTGTGGAACTTCAGGACTGTGACTGGATTCGAACCAGCGACAAAAACAGCTATTCAGTTGTTGTAACCATAGTCACCAGAATCAATGTGTTGTACGGACTGAAAAAATTTCATTGTTGGGATAAAATTTTCCCAGACGCTCTCAACTAAAAGATAGTGGTGTCTTCTCAGGACGTGAAAGGGGCAGTAGGATCTGTTAAAAATGTATGAAAATATCGGAACAAGAGTACTTTGTTTTTCAGTCCTCCGTAAACTGGGATCATGACTGGATTCAAATTCGGATCGAGCAAATTACGTTTGCATACAGTTACTTGCTGTATGAAGCGTACTTTGGTTGCCATGTATTCAATTTCCTCCGAGTGAAACCTACTCCAGTTCATACTGTTTTGTCTGCCCGAACACTGTTTGACTATACAGAACATACCCTTCCAATGTTTAAAAAGATTTCGAACCATTAGGGTAAAAATTCGTAAACTGGGAACAACTTGTCAACCGCCGGCAAAAACTTTTTCTGCATCTTTTCACTTCTGTTACAGGGGATTATTTAGAACTGAATATATGAATGATTTATTTTTCAAGCACACTTCTTTAATCCAAGACCCACTGTTAACGTAGCTTAATTTAGATGAGACCCAACTGTGAAAAGTCAGGGCTTCGGCTGGATTCGAACCAGCGACAGACACACCATGCCTCAACGCGGCAAGGGCTCTACCAGCTGAGCTACGAAGCCACACCAGGAGCTCGGAAATTTCACATTTGGACTCGGTTACCCACCCGTCCCACTGTCTCATATGGAATCCACCAAATGATCCAGGGATCGACTGCCCCGGCAGGATTTCTCAAACAGTTCACGCTGGAATCCACCAACGCCACTGTTGAGCATAGAATTTGTATTACTAATAAGTAGTGTGGCAGATTTATGAATTAATTGTTCAATCAGAAAGGTGATCTGCAGTTTTTCCCCAAATAAAACCCTCGTGTTCAGGGAACAGATTAACGGAAGCGAACGGTTGTACATTAGGTAGTGTTTTTTGAAGGAATGTACCTCCCAGGACCATACAAGACGTTCTTTTCAATAACAAGTGGATCTGGGATGAAACGTTACAGTGATGCTGTTTGACTAAACCCAGCTTTCAAGAGCACTAAACGCAAAGCTAGTCACAATACTGTGCAAGACCATTCGCGTTGGGAACTCGATCAATGGTTCAACACTCGTAGCACATTGAAAAGATTTCGTCGCAAAAGATTGTCTAACTGAGTCCGTAGTTATCGTGAACAAAGCAAGCATGTTTTCATTGAATTGCTTCGTTTTTCAGTGGAATTTACTCATAACATTATAGAACTTCTGGTTAACTCTCAGCGTTGAAGCGATATTTGTTGAGCCAAACTACATGGGGAATATTCGACTTTAAATAATAACACGACTGGCTAGCAACAGCAAGACCCTCCAGGTTAGTTTGAAGGTTGCTAGCTGTAGGATGCGTGCAATTGTGAAGAGATTGGACTATGGTATCGCTGAATGTCGACAGAAGGTCTAGTCCTGTTGGTTGATGCCAAAATTTGAAGGTAAATCTAGTTGTTCGTTTTTGTAGCAGAAGAGAGAGTTGAAAGTTTGTGCGTATACAACAGAAATCATTCTAGAAGCTCCAAAAACTATTTCTCTTGAAATAGAATACGGGCCAGTTGGAATGTGACTTACAAGCACCATTTTCCACTCCTGAATAAGGAAAGCGAATGGCAATTTTATAGTGAAATACCAGCATCATTATCCTGTTCAACAAAATCATTATACACTTCCACTTTTTACAAATCAAAAGCCATTTCGAAACTGCACCAATTAGATACCAGGATCACGTAGACTCTGAAGGCAGATTCAAGAAGACGGTACGCTGACATCTTGAGATGAGTGTTGATGAGTGTTGTGTTCGTATTCGTGTGCTATCAGCAGTAAGCCTTGCAGGTTGTAACAGCGGTAGAGAGAACTCGTGACTCAGTGGATGTACAAACCATATTGTCACATGTACAACCAGCGCGTGGACGTTGAAGGCGCGACCAATCAGACCGCAGCTTCATTCCTAACGCGAGCGTGGGGCACACAGGCGGCCTTGACGCGTATACAACAATGGGTAATTTTAGAACGAAGACATCCACCTTGATTTTTATCTACGGACATATTGCGTCTTTACCTGTAGTGGTTTGTACTCATAAAGTTTAGCCTAAACTAACTGAGACCGCTATTATCTCCAGTTTTGAACAGTTGCAACGAGTATGCGTTAGTTACCTTGGAAAAATGTACTGAATTCGAAGGTGAATTAACTACACTTGTTAATATCAGAAGCTGGCCTAGTGAAGTTTTTGGAACTTTTTAAGTCGGCGGGTGGAAAGTAAGCTACGCTTGTCATGATTGATTTTGAACTGCCAATCGAACACACAACCCGCTTAACGGAAGTTTCAATGAGCCGGATGAAGAGGATGTACACAGTGGATATGAGACTATATACATTCACCACGGAAGGGTCTTAAAAGTATTCACAATATATTAACAAGTTAGTTTCAGAACCAGGGAGCTTGTATTCATTGACCGGACGAGTATTTCATATTTCTTATTCACCAACATTTCCTCACTTTTGTAGTATAATGATTCCATATAGATTGAACATCACCCACAATTGACCGCAGCTGTCGCATTCCCATAGACTTTCCAGTCAGACCCTCTCGAAGAGAAGCACTAGATTCGAGTTTCGCTCTCATTAGAGCTCGACAGTAGTGCATATCCTTGCCACGGCTGGGGTTAGAGCTCCGGCCACGTTTTCATGAGACAACCGTGTTTACCACTGCGCCACTGACCTCACATTAGGCACGACCGAA
>JTDE01003633.1:20429-31785 GCA_014338405.1 Paragonimus skrjabini miyazakii
AACGCCCGAAACAGCTGTCCATAAACTCTCACCCTGCTTGCAGAGTGAGCATACAGCGATCTCAGTAGATTCACATATTTCTCTCTTACTCCCTTGCAGATAAGGCAGCTCCAGAGAACGTTACGAGCAACTGAATCGAAAGCAGCCTTCAGGTCCAAAAAGACCACGATTGTCGGCTGTCTGTAACAGTGCCGATGTTCCAAGATCCGTCGCAAGGTAAAAATATGATCAACGCACCCTCGACCGGATCGGAATCCTGTGTAAGTAGACGTTTAACAACGACGGTTCGTGAAGCAGTTTGAGATTGATTTCTCCCAATGTTATTTAGTACAATCCGATATAGCCACATTTGCAAAGCGACCTATTATCCGGCTACAGCAGTTGGACGCTATCGTCAATGATTTACGGATTCTCTCAGTTCCAAAGCAGTTGTTTCGTAGAGTGAATTTCCTTTTCAGGATTTAAAGGCTACTCTCTCCAAACTAGTTTTTGGATATCAGGCACGCACCCTGTCATACGCTTCCGGTATCTTTTATATAGGTCACTTAGACCGTCTGTTGGATGCAACACCTAAACAGGCTATGTCCCTTAAACCTCACTAACAAGATTCTCGATAAGCATATTTATCTACACGTGAGTTCTGTCAACCACCGCGGCCTCGTTGTGTTAGTCTTCGTTTGGAATATTATCACAGATGACAAAATTATCATAAAGATTGAACATCACCCACAATTGATCGCAGCTGTCGCATTCCCATAGACTTTCCAGTCGGCCCCTTTCGAAAAGAAGCACTAGACTCGAGTTTCGTTCTCATTAGAGCTCGTCAGTAGTGCATATCATCGCCACTGCCGGGACTTGAACCACGGACATTCAGTTCATGAGGCAACTGTGTTTACCACTGCGCCATTGACCTCACGTTAGGCACGACCGAATTCTTTTCGAAGGGGGCCGACCGGAAAGTCTATGGGAATGCGACAGCTGCGATCAATTGTGGGTGATGTTCAATCTATATGAAAATCAAAAATCCCCTACTACTCATCAATAGACAAAATTATCGTCAGTTCACTGTGACCAAAAGCCGCGGAAGAGTTGCTGTCAGTCATATTTTCATTATCGACAGGAAACAGTTATCAAAATCTCATGCTTAGATACAGACCAAACCGTTAGTTGCTCACCAAGGTAATGGTCCTGGTTTAAGGTCATATTTGATATAATATTTTGCAAAGTACGTCTGCTTTCCTTATTCATTGAAGTTAGATACTTTTAGATACACACGCATGTATGTGTTTACTCCTTTCCTCAGATTTGTAGAATTAGACACCCACTGAAAAACAAAACTTAGTATCAAAATTGCTGAATAAGTATCTATAACCTAAAGTTATTTGTGCACATTCACCAAAAACCATTGTGATAAGCGCGTTTTCTCTCCGTGACAAATATATTGTGAAATCTGCAATAATCTACGGTGATTCGCAGTCTATTAGTGAAAATCAGATGGACTATTAAAGGTTTTTTTCACATCGAATATTTCCTTTACACAAACAAATGATAGTTATCAAAGTACATAACTCATAACCAAATGGAGTTTGTTTAAGAGGAATAACCGTTAACAACAGATAGCTAATAAATCTGTGACGTACACAATTAACTGAGATGCTGTATGATAAATAGGGAGGATATCGCATTGTCAATTCAGAATATTTTAAATGTAACAAAGTTGAGGAATGCCTGATTAGTATCTGATATATGGAGATATACGGGAAAGGAATAACCAACATTTACACTGTGGAAAGTGCTATGATGGTGAACAGATGCAATGGAAGCAGAATATTTCTAATATTACAACCATATTGATACACTGTGAATGCTTCATTCACGGGTTTCCTATCTACTTCTTTTTTTGGTCATCGACTCAGTTGCCATTCCATCCCGCAGGTTACATTGACCCAGTTGCTTACATTTCCATTTACTAACACTTTTAAACCAAACATTTAGTTACTTCATCTATTAAACGTTTGCGTACCCCCTTAATGGTCTTCTCCGAGGTGACGTAAACAGCGACTGCAATAAAATAACTTTTTGCGGTTTTAGCTCTTTGCACCGTCTTCGACGCCAATGACTCCTTACGCTGTTTTAGCTGAACTGTCAGTTTGTCGCTTAACTTCAGGCTTCTCTCTATGCTCAGCTCTACTTTCAGAGTGACTACCGGTATATTATTTCTCATTGTCGCACGCATTCGACAATGCATATCAGGATGGAAGGTAGATTACAGGACAGTAACAATGAAATAATGTTTTGCAGTCTGGAGCCAAATAACCACGGGTGCTACCGCTGCTGCTTGCAGATTTAAAAAGCTCCTCAAACCATAGTCTGAATGTGACGTACCGTATAGCATATCAGCAGGCTCCTCGGTTTGTAAAAGCAAGTGAAACTTAAACTCAGCGCGCTATCTAGAAGGTTCTTTTGCCAGGTAGTGTATGAATTATGGTTCAAACACTTATTCTAGGATTCTTAGGAAATTTGCAAATTATGGGACAATTAGGAGTGCCTATATTTGTCCGATTCTGTGTTCAGAGGGTTAAGAGAAAACAAAAATTCAGTGTTAGATTTTAGCTTCAGAAGCCTAGTTATACTGATAATGAAAATAGTATGAAGCTGGGGAAACAATGAGCGAAACGGAAGCCCGACCACTCTTGAAGTTATATGCTGATGATCTTGTTACTACAGATTCTGGGGAATTTTTTCAGATAAGGTAAACCAATACACCATATGTGTCCCATGCAAGCCAAGCGACTTGCTTCATTCTCTAACTTTAGCGAACTTCCCGAAAGCGGTTGCTCGCCGTAGACAGAAGCATGTTTCGTTTAGGGTGTGTATGTTGATGGAGGATTCTATGTGCTGAAAGTTAAAAGTCCCCTCCGACATGCCAGTTGTGTATTGACGCAGTTCTAGTTCACTTACTATACAGGAAAGAGTTTGCAAACAAATTGCCGTAATTCACTCTGTAGTTGTATATTTTATCTTCCTACCAGACGCGAAACTTTTCACGATGCAGCGACAAAAAGCTTGGGTATCTGTCCGAAAAAGCTGCACGCAAAAGCAAAGCAATTCAAGACGAAAGTTGTAAACATTCTAGTAAGTAACCCAAATTTGAAATTAACTTCCCTGATCATTGATGTATATTTAGTAGACAGTCCAAACTCGTTTAAAGCAATAGTCTCTATGCCACCTTCAACATGCTTCACCTCTGAAAAGGTACGCGGTGCAACACGTTGGCAACTGACCGTAGTTCATTGGAGGTAAAAAGTTCACTTTGTAACACATCGGTCCGTCGCACACTACCCAACTGCGCCGACTTATGGTGCAGGTAACATTTAACGTAAGTAGGAAACTGACAAAACGTGGGACTTCGGATGCGAATTAAATAAAACCGATGATCCTGGTAGGGAACCATTTGGCGTATCCCTAGCCGCGCAGTATCAAACAGAAACTATACCACTGATTACACGGTAGAGTAGCAATCTCGGATGAAGTTGGTGAACTCTAGGATTAGGGATTATTTAGGACATAGTAATACAGCTTCATGCATGATACAGAATTGCCTACTCATATGAAACCTTTTGAGCTATCTCGGGGAACATCAACTGACTTCCTTTCACTAATCGCTTTTGACCACTCATACCAGCAATCGAGAACCTTTTTCAAAATTCGTTTTTTCTGTAAAATGTCAATGCAACTAGAATGAGTCACCCTGCAACTGGTCTGCACTAGATTTCTTCATTGGTTTTTGGGCAAACGACATTTTTGGAATTGAATTGTAGTGAGCAAACTTGTTGCGATCATTTGTTATAAGATAGTTGACATTGCGTATTCCTTATAGGTCTTCAGAGGTTTACCCTCTCTACACGATCTGCTATTCAGTTTACATAATGGTTTCAACAACTCTCTAACGCACTCCGTCAAAAATTATATGGCTTCTCCGGCCTCATAACATATATCATAATTATTTAATATATTTCAGTGAAATATAGCCTCATCTTCAGCTTGTAATTCAGGCTGTGATGTAGACTTCTGTGTTTCGTTGTAAGATTATCCGACTGATTGTGTTCCACAACGCTCTCCAGTTTGATTATTCACGAGTCAACTTTGGGTGCACCCAAAGAGCCAATATTATGAGTATACATGAAGCGAGTAGGATCACTGATATGATTTAATTAAAAGTCCCTTGCTGTAGTGCTCAACACGTATTTATCCTCACTAGACTTTCAGCTATGCAAAAACACTTATCTATTTTATATCGCAGCATGGCTCATAACAGGGTGAAAAAATACATGCTGGCTATCACGTGCATGAAAATCGAACGCAATTTTGAGCAACCTAGTCATCGCCATGTTCTCTCTTTTGTATGTAGGCGAGAGAGCAGTTGAATAGCGGATAAAACTGTGTCAGTGATCCAGTTTCCGCCAACTGCAGCATCAATCGCATCAAACGAAGAAACTTGACTTACCGTGACTTTATCTAGTCTTGGTTAGTTATTGAGATTTGTACCATTTTGAGCTCTGTCGGTTTTACCGTATCTGAATGTCTCATGAAGCATCATGAACACTCGGAGTTATTTAGCTAACTAGCTTCGTAACTGTGACTGTATTGTACTTGAAAGTCTGAAGGACTGAGTTTGATCACATCTCATTTTTGTCATAATTTCTGTATTGAGAACATTCAGTCGAGTGTTACTGTTCTTTGCCTTCGAATCCAGTGATCCTGTACGATCCAACGGCAGTACTGAAATCCACCTAAATGAAAAGCTGTAGTTTTGTTTGAGTTCGTAAACTGTAACAGAAGTTAATGAATCCAGGTAGGTGTGGTTTACAGCAATGCTCCAACAGAAGCCAGGCTGACAACCTGAACCAGCTTTTGCCAGCCAGTGACTGATAAACATTAAGTTTGATCAACAGGTTCAACTGCAAAGGTATTTTCGACGTGCTTCGTTTAATTTTGGACACAACATGGCAGGTATAGGGTAGTAAACACGTCATTAAAAGAAAAATCTGTTCCAAGGTTAGTCGGTCAAAGTCATGATTAAGATGTACTGAACGAGTTTAACGTCCAAGGATCAGCTGTGAATCCACGGATAGGAACACGTCCCTTATCGGACCCACGTAAAATGTAGTATACCCGTCCGTTTCTTGTTCAACCGTCTGGGGCTTGGACGCAGTGTGTATTTCGAGAGTTACTGATGTCGTTGTATGAGTAGTCAGTCAAGAGGGAAATCCCTAATGTGCGGATTAGTGAGTTCCGTAATCACAGTATCACGTTCGGCCGGAAGTTCAATGTTGAAAAAGTAGTTTTCCCATGCCATCACTTTCAGTGAACTGCTGTAGGACGGTTCAACTGAACCCCAAACTGCATCAAAACGAACAAGAACGTGGGTAAATCTCCTCGTTCTGGTGAAGTCCAGATCAGCAGCGCCTTCGGTTCGGATTGGTCTGAAGTGTTTCCACGTAAGGTATAAGACAATTCACCTAATTCGATAGATCGATCGAATGTTGAACGTTCTGGCTGAAAAGATCATTTACAAGACTTACAGTCTTCCGGTATACTGATTCAGCGATGAGGCATTCGTATTCTCCATTGAAGACCAATCGGATGTCCGGTAAACTAAGCTGGTAAATGATTTTAAGCTTTGTTACAACTAACCGATGTTCAGTACCCTTAACTTTCAAGCAAAGCTGTCGAAAAAGCAGTTACTGATGGACTGATATACAATCGTTTATATGTGAACACTACTCACAAAATCTTTTAAGTCTCATTGAAGAGAAACTTGTAAACCTTTCTTCCTGATGACGACTGACGACGTAATAAAATCAGCAACTACATGTTTAAGGATCTTCTTAGCGAACTACCTTTGAAAGAAGCACTAACAGACCACTTGGTAAAATTAATGGCGCAGATAAATAAGAATGTATTTCTGTTGGTTGGAAATAACCGACCAACTAAATCGAAATGCGTGTGGAAATGTGCACCTAGAGGCTGAAAATTTCCAAGGACAGTGAGTGTGTGCGATGTATTTCATTCCTCTGGCACTGAGTAAATCAGTTGGTCCACAGTACTTGAATTACGAGGTTTTAAGACAATTGCAAAATTCAGTTTCCTTGGAGGTGCTCAGTTGTCTTCATTCTTTTAGCGCATAATGCACGATCGAGGAAAGTTCAAAAGGTTTCTGATTGCAGTACCTGTTGTATCTGAAGATTTTAGCGATTCTAAGACAGCTGATCACTCGCGCTGTAATTGTGCAAGATCCTCCACGCTTCAAACTTCTTTTGATGGACCCTCATGTCAAAGATGTGACCTCTGGTTGGAAGTGTATCACTCCGTTATGTTACCCCCTAAACCCAACATCTGCAATAGTGGACAGTCAGTTATTCCTGATTCTCGTGACTCTTTACTTCTGGCAGTTTACCTTTTGCCAGTTCGTCCGCTTCTAGCAATCAGGCTAGGAGTGACGACATTTATGCTGTTTCCTAAAACCCCGACAAGTTTAGGGTCCCGAAAGTTATGAAGGAATACAGCCCAAGGGCGTGACAATTAGAGGATATAGGGAGAGGTCACACTATTTGTGTCCCAAGAGAATCTTCCTCTGTGTCATTCCTTGAGGCACAGCTGAGACAAAAATAATTGTTACCTGCAGAATGGGAGCATTAGCTGCATAGAAAAAGGCTTCAACTGCAGCAGAGCCTGTTGGATGCCAACATACACTCCGAACGAGAAGTTGTTCAAATAAACCCAAAAGAACGCGACGACTTGGAGACACCTCAACCGCGAGTTCAGTCTATTCAGGTGAATACCGTTGTCGCGACGCTGGAAGGTTCACTCAAAAAGACATTTTGGATGTAGGTTGCCCAAGCTTGAAGTTAAGTAATTTGGTGGGTCACCACGACGCTTTTGTGTTTCTTAGAATCTTTAAAAATAATGTGCCACATAGATTGAATGACGGTAAACAAGAGCTTTCAAACTTAATTTATTATTGCCGCGGTAGAGCGAAGGAATTTACAGAGTACTGTGTACTCTTACCAGAGTCGACCGGTTGTATAGAAACTATAGGAATACTCACCAATCATTGTGGTCGCTCATATCACGTCGTTCAGTCTGTCACGCTTGAACTGTTTGGTGATCCTAAGTTAGATACTTCTGACTTGAATTACCTCAGGCGCTTAGCCACCCAAATGCGAGCGCACGATATCACACTGTCGCTATTAGGTGGATCGGGAGCGTTAAATGAATCTAGTGATTCTATCCGGTTGGTCGAACGATTGCACATAGGCTCACAGGAAAGATCAGCTGATATGGTTGGTAACATAGCAACTTCTCGGAGGGAACTCACTTTCATTGATCTGCGAGGCCACATCGAGAACCGAATGTCTTCAGCCAGTAATGACTAGGACCAACTGGTCAGATTGTCTGACCCGAAGTCCAATAGTCCCAGCATTTGGATGCGACTGACATCAGGAGGCCCAGATGCCATGTTAAGGTGACGGTCATTGTTTTCAGCAAACACCCAGTTCGATATTCCCTATTCACAGATGACTGCGACCTTATAGAATGTATGCACTTCATTGTTCAATCGTTAGAAAAACTTCGAAGTACAGCTAAACTCAACAGACAGTGCTTTATTTGCCTGAAGGCCAATCTCACAATCTCGTCATGTACAGTGTGCGTGAAGTGACTAAAGCGTGGATGTAGTGGGCGTCACCATACTCTGGTGCTTGATGCGTGTTATCTTGTGCGAAATAAACAAATAAAAAGGCGGTACAATGTGATGAAACTACTATTAGTCCAAAATACGAGGCCAACGCCACTCCTATACAGTCAGCGTACACTGTTGATGAATTGCCGGTTGCTCAGTTGGACAATCCATACCTGATGGAGCTGCAACAGTAGATTCACCTATAAGAACCTGAATTCGGTGGTATCTTAAATAAATACGTATAGTACAATCTTCCCCAGGCTTACTGGGTATTGGAACAAAGATCAGGGACGAGAAAGGGACCGTACGCGTTAAGATCATTCTTCGAATGAACCATCACGGATACAGTTCGTGCTACACCTGAAGTGTCCAAGCATGCATACCACGTGGATGCTTGACTGATCTTTTTGGAACACAAAATTTAAGGAATGTTTGAAATTGAATCCGTTGAACAAAGTGTCTCAGGTAAAAGAGATCTGTCATTCGAGTATAACGAAACTCTAGCCAAAGCGGAAGCCATTCTATCATTCTCGAAAATACAGTACGTTGTAATCCCCCGAAAGAATACGCTGATTCGTCCGTGGTATGGCAGTAAGCTTGACAGAAATCGGATTCTCCTCCTAGTAATAATTAACACGGCAGATCTTGGTCCCGAAGATAACGCGACTGTCCCCGTCAATTGCTCCCAAGACAAACCAGAGGACGGGTGCAAAAGGCAACTTTGTTCCGCCACAACAATTCGTGTTTCAAGGAGAAAATTACAAGGTATTCATATGATGCAGAATGACTTACAAACATTCGCGAATCAGAAAACCGAAGGACAGCTACCAAAAATAGTAGCTAAGGCTACTAAACCACAATTGGGCATAGCGGAATAAAAGGTCGAACTGGTAAAATCTAGCAGAGGTTATCTCTCGACTGTTCTAGACAGTTCCGCTCATTCTGGTTGGATAAATCGTTTTCTCAGGAAAGAAGGGGTTTTGGACGGACGGAGGTTTGCCGTTTCTGGCAGGGATCAGCCAAGTACCTGACAAACGTGCGACATGCGAATGACGTCTGAACCTAGAAGTACTACATCAAAATCAAATGCAGCCATTATATTCAACCACATCAGCAAAAACTATATAAATGTCAATTCCCAGAACGTTAACTAAGTCAGCCGGTGATGTATGCTACATCATCAAGCACTTAACCAGAATAAGCCATATAAGATGCGAGTAGTGTTTGATTGCGTTGCCGCGCCTCAAGGAGTATCCCATAGCCACGCGCCGCCACGAGCACCTGATTTGACCAGTAATCTTGCTGTGGTTCTCCTTCGCCTTCGTAAGCATACAGTAACCATCACGGAAGAGATCAAGGGAATGTTTCTGCGGTTTCGGGTTCCGGAGAGTGGCAATTGGCCCTTCAGCTTCCTGTGGTGGAGCTCACCTTCTTTGGATGGATCTCCTGAGATATATGAATTGGACGTCAACTCTCTCGGTGCTACTTCCTCATCGTTCTGTGCAAACTTTGCGTTTCAACCGGCGGCTGCTGGCTAATGACGGCTTTATGGTCTTAACGGAATCATTTATAGAGTAGAACTTCTATGTTGATGACTACTTGTTGTCGGTCAAAGCGATTGGGAAAGCTGTAACCGTTGTAGACGGTCAGAGTGAAGACCGACCGGGCGAAGCTGGCGACCCTGCGGATGCTGCTCAAGGGCAGAGCAAAGGCGGTTCTGGAGGCGGCGCGAAGTTGGAGTGGGCCGCCGCGAAGGAGGCGCTGATCGCCGGGTTCGGCAGCCCAGCCGATTGCCAGGATGCAGTGCGGCAGTTCAAGGGCGCCCGGCTGAGACCAGGAGGCGACGCTCTCGTGTATGCCGTGTCACTGCGAGCAACGTTGTCAAGAGCCTTGCCACATTTGGCCAGGATTCGGAACAACGCATGCTTACAGATCAGTTCTTGGACGGAATGCCACCAGCGGTGCGGGATCAGCTCAGGGTGGTTCTCATCGCACATTCAATGACGTTGGAACAGCTAGCTGAAGCGGCTCGACAATTACTGGCAGACAACTCCCCGACAGTTTGCGGGTTGAAGACGAGTGAACTGGACGACCTGCGAACCGCAGTGGAAAAGTTGACTCAAGAAGTGGCCGCTTTGAAGATAAGGAGGGAACAGAACTGTGGCGACCTCTGTTACAGATGCGGAAGACGTGGACACTGGCGAAGGTTTTACCCGCGGGACGAGAAAGGGTTTCATGTAAATAAACGTTTTGCTGATTGTTTTTTGTCTGGGAAGGGTGATCCGATAATAGGGGCGGTTGATACGACGGCAGTTCAGGCGAGGATAGAAATCAATGGTAGCTCGGAGTGCTGTTTTATTGACACTGGGGCGGCGATTTCATTGAGTGGGCCGAAATCGAAAGGAACTGTTCAGCCGTGTGCGATGGTCGTTCGAACGGTCGGTGGGTTTACACTCAGAGTTACGGGCGTTGCGGAGTATGATGTCGGAATCGATGATCACGTAGTCAAGTAATCGTTCGTACTTTCTCCCGACGAACGCCAGACTATATTGGGAGCGGATTTTCTTGAACGCGCTGAAGCTGTGATTGATTTGAAGCATGGTAAACTCGTAACAAAGTATGGAGTGGTTCCAGTAGCGAGAAAACGCCAGCCTCAGCTTGGACAAATTGAAGCGAACGCACCCATAGCAATAACAGTCTGTGACAGTCGGTTGCTGAATGAATTGATATGCAAATTCCGAAAGCTGTTCACCACAGACCAAGACCCATATGGCTACTGTGATTGGATTGAACATGAAATCTTCGTCAAGCCAGACCGATTTCGACCATTCGGGCCCAGAAGGACTCCGGTTCACCTGCAGCCGGAAATTGAGCGACAAGTGAAAGACATGCTGAAGGAAGAAATCACCGAGGAAGCTGATAGCCCATTCAATTCTCCTGTTCTGTTGGTGAGGAAGCCCAATGGTAAATTTCGATTTTGTGTCGACTTCAGAAGACTCAACGAGATTACAGTTAACAAAGTCGTAGCAGTCCCAGCCGTGGCAGAAATTTTCGACAGGCTACAGAACGCCAAGATATTTACAGTGCTAGACCTGCGGTCTGGATATTGGCAGGTTCCAATCAAGCAATCGGACCGAGACAAAACGGCCGGCCAGTCGATCAGGAGATTGGTTTATGAGGAGACCGGCGGATTAACAGGCGCGAATTAGCAGAAGCTCGGAGGGTGGCCAACCAAAACTTGGCGAACGCACAAGAAGTTGCTAAGGAGCAGTCAACCGCAAAGTTGTCCGATCGAAATGCGGTATTTGAAGTTGGTTCCAAGGTTGAATACAGAGACAGGCGGAGTCCAGGCGCAACAGAACCAGGATCTAGGAAGTTCCTGGCGAGGTGGAGAGGACCTTATGTGGTAATGAACCGTCGTGGTCCAGTGTATCTGATCAAGAATGATAGGAATCAACATCGAGTGCACGGAAGCCAGCTTCGCAAATGGTACGACGCCCCGAGCAGAAGAGAATGTACGCCAGGAGCAGCTACGACCCCGAGGCGAATACGCACATCGTCAAGAGAGCGAAGGGAACCTGAACGGATTTGCTACAGTTGGAACAATCTTTG
>JTDE01003633.1:32378-59368 GCA_014338405.1 Paragonimus skrjabini miyazakii
GCCCTCGCAGTAAAATTAATGAAGTTCGTTATTGGTGTACTGGAACGGTGGTGCTGCAGTATATTCGTAATACGTCCTCTCCTCTTGCGGTATTCGTTGCAAACCGAGTAAGACTAAAAAATGAGTAAATCACTATATCGCAGTGGAGACATATGCCTTCTGAACTGAGTCTGGCCGATGTAGCACCGAGGACAGCTTCGCACTCATCTCCACATGAGATGATCCATTGGTTTCTAGGACAGGGCTTTTTGTGCTTTCAGAGAGCAGCTAGCCAGTCATCATTTTCTACTGCACTAGCCGATAGGGATCGTGAAGTTATTCATGGGCTGATTGTTAAAACTGCGCATGTGGTGAATCCCGTTTTGAAATGTCTGGTACCACGATATTTCATTTGATTAAATCTAGTAAAGGCAGTGTCGTGACTGTCTGTTCGTTAATTTAGTGTGCGTAATAAGGCCTCCAATCTGAGGAAAGCCCGTGAAGCTAGGACCGCTAGGATTTTGAATTGGAACGGACAACCAGTAAATTGTTCATGCTTGATTTAGAAAGCGTTCTTCACATGGCACAAAATGCCTCAGAGCTAACTCCACTGACAAGAGACAGTTCCGGTTGCGACCAATATCAATAGATGGGGGAATGCCAAGTAGTGGCGATGATAAAAACGACATGAACCCCGTTATTCTTATCTCCTCACCGTACGGTTACAGAGCTTATCACAAATTACATGGGTGCCACGCATGTACTTGCATCCACTTGGATGAAAGTCTGTCTAAACCATGTGAGCAGCTAATGGTTCCATTGCTAATAACTAGAATGACTGATGATGAGCGGAATAATTTGCGGCTGTGTTTACCTGCTTTCAGACTCATGCTACCTATTTAGAGGTTGCCCATTCACTGTCAGCCGATTCGTTCATGATGGCACTTATGAGATTTGTGAACAGATGAGGTGCTTCATATGCCATATGTGACAACAACCGTACCAACGTTGTAGGAGCAGATCCAGAGCTGAAGAAAAGGCTTGGGATCAAGGAAAAACTGCTGACTGTTTGCTATGTCACAAAAATGATTAACTCTTTAACCCACCTCAAGCCAGCCATTGCGAAGCGGTGTGGGAAAGAATGATATGAACCATCCAGCAAGCGCCTGTTTTCGTGACCCATTAGCAGGCTATGAACGAGGAAGGGCTCCTTACTTACCTTGTGGAGGATGAACGAATAGTTAACAATTGTCCGCTAATACCCATGTGTGATGATTCGCAAAATTACCTGGTGCGAAGACCTAGAGATTTGTTATTGCATCGGTCTAACTGGGTTTTTTGAACGACGAAGTCACATTGTTAGAGCGCTACACTAAGGGTTAGAATCAAACCCAACACCTCGTTTACACGTTTCAGAAGCAGTGGGGGCGTGAATATTTACCTGGACTGCAAACTTGTCACAGTTTGTTCACTGCGCCCGTGGTGTGCCGTTAGGAGACGTTGTCCTCCTTTGTGACGTCTCTGCTCCTCGGGGTGTCTGGTCGTAGGGAACAGCAGCCAGTGCATCTTCAGGAAGAGACAATCACGCGAGGCAGTTGGCCAGGAAAATAACACAAGATGTTGGAAGGCGTGATATCAAGTTGTGTCCTTTGGAGGGTCATAACAGAAGTTAACACTGGTATGCGTATGGTTGCTTTAGAATCTCCACTACTTCACCCTCTGATGGCCTCCGTGAGTTTGCCTTATAGAAAGCCCGAATAGTTTTGAGAGCATGGTGTTGGATTTGTTGAAGTTCGTTTGGTACGTTTACCGCTCTGCGTTTTGTGCAATGCGGTAGGCTGAACTAACTGAAGCATGATTGGTTTACTCGTGGAAAATCGATATTGTATAAATTCCAGTCATTTCGATCGCCTTTTCTGACGTTTTTTGGACTTAAAAGATGGTCCTGTTAACAAGACCGTTTGAATCAGCGTTACTGGAATTGTCAACTATGCGTTACTGAGTGAATTATTCTGAATCATTAGGAAAGATTGAAAAGGTGCTGCAAGCAGAATATAAAGTGGGGCGTTCCCAGGAGTAACGATGAAGCTGTTCCAACTCGCACTGGGTTGGTTTTGATGAACTACACTCACGGAGTGGCTGGGTGCGCCAGTAGACAGAATCGACTGGGTTAGAGGCTTTTTGACGAGATGAAGTGAATTAGATGCCTTATCATATTTTTTCTTGACGTTTTTTTAACGTCCACAGTGGCTCAGGGGTGGATCCAAGTTTACCACTGAATCTCAAATGAAATTCATTGAGGGGTTAGATGATTCGTAAGCAGTGCAGAAGGAAACAGTGATATGGATTAATCGCACTTTTGAAGTTTTACTATTTCCTCATTGAATCTGGGTTTAAAAATCTCGTAACGCCTTGAATATGATGTCGAGTAGGTTGATTCTGGAGCATTAGTTGTGGTGACTGAAAAAGTCAATGACACCTGCAACAAACACATTTGGAAAGTGGCTAGGCAACTCGAAATTAGACGAACGTTCAAACAGTGCAGCAAGATCGTGGTAATGCTCATCAGGTTCGCGGCTCACAACCGTAATGTCATCAGTGTAAAGAAGACAGAGTAAAAGCTTCTCTCTGATGTTCCCAAAATGCTGTTGACACCACTCATTAGCCAATTTCGGAGATTGATGTATAAAGTTAATTGTTACGAATAGCAAAACTCATTCGTATGCACTGATTATTATAGGATATTATATAATTGCTTACTAACTTATTGGCGGCTAGATTTGCGATCAGGGACTGATGTGTACGAAACGAATGCCGATTTTGCCTACATCTAATACGAAGTGTACAGCAGCCACCGGTGTCCTCATGTGGACTACCTACTACGAATCGCTGTTACAAATGCTCCTTTATGGAGTGGTTTAACTAATAAGTCCTTAGAAATTCTACGTTGTGGCATAAATGCTGAAAGGAATACAAAGAACCTTCAATAAACGAAAATGAGTTATATTAGTGACGTTTTAGTTTTAGGTTCGGCAACAAGACTCAAGATTGATCTTCGGAAACGCCTTAAATGTAAAATACGAAGAAAAATCATGAATCTGAGGGGTGCGGTGTCAAATTCTAACGGTCGAGTGTTTAAGCATGCGAAAATGGCTACACATTTACTATTTACCTGAATCATTCGATACCAAGTAGGAAGGGGATGGCCAACAACTGCTATCTGGTCTGATAATGGAAAGTCAGAACATTTACTTAAGTGCTTTATGTAAGCTACCTTCACGTTTTCTGGTGTTAGGATGCACAGTCAAGAAGTGGTCAGAAACCCTTAGTGATAATGTGGTGTACAAAGTCCGGTTTGATATGGACAAGGTCATGTGAATGAGTGGTGAATCGGCGAAAATTCCAGTGCATCGCCGAAAACTGTGATTTGGTAAAGGGCATTATGGTGTACAAGACAATTTAATAAGATGTTTCTTGTTAAACGAGCACTCCGTTTTAAGTAATTGCCTGTTTGACCAATAAAACAGACAAATTAAACTGATTGAGACCTGTACCTCAAGAATGACAGGATCATTCAAACTGTACCTAACTGGCGTTCTCCTGAGGCCTTTCCTTGTCACAGAAAATTCAGCGTACCATAAACTCGCACACTGTCTACTTCATTTTATTGGACTCCTCAGAAAAATCCTCAGTTCTCGTTCTTCGAGGATTCCTTCGAGTTAAGTGATGTTTTAGAGAACGTTTCAATGAGTCACAAAAACTGTACTCACTTAAAATCCACTCAATATTTACAAATGTTTCCTTACGCGAAACAGTTGATTCCCTGTGTAAATTTATTTTGCTTCGTAATAACTTTTTAGTAATTTCAGTTGAGTAACTTAAAGAGGTAATTCTTGTGAACGTATGATATTCCGTTTGAGGCTGATGGTCATGATTATAAGCAATTGGATAGTGTTGCAATCGGCCATCCGCTGGATCAAATATTAGCTAAAGTTTTTCTCAGAATAATGGCAGATGAACCTTTCTGGTTGTGTCGATGGTTACGTCAACGTTGGATGACTTTCAGCCTTTCATAGGTAGTCTTGGTTCCATGCACTGAAACAGTACATTTAACCGGTCTGTTTATCAGAAAACCATATGGACAAAACAATACCTGCAATCCATTTAGTTTGTGAACTCTTTCTCATCAAGCAATGAATTATTACTCGGCTGACCGCCTACAGTCTGGAGAGAAGCTCATAGGGAATGCTCTGTTTGCAAGTGGGAATCCAGCTAAATTTGACGAAATACATTGTAGAGAGCATGTAGCTACCTCCAAACCACACTCGGCACCGAAGAGGCAAGGTTTTGTCACTTTTTACTGCATGAGAGTCCACAATGTTAATGATGTCAATGGAAAGTTGAAATCTACCCTTGATCGCGCTTTTCCCGAGGTGGAATTACGATTGTTAATTTCCGCCCGCAGGATTATTTCTCATTCAGGAAAATCCGCCTCCTGTCATCCACCATTTGTGGTGACGCATATATTGGCGGAACTGACCAATAATTGTGATGGATGAGGGCTGAGCAGATCCCGAATGGGTAGTGCACGTCATGGTTCAAAGTGGGTCGAATTTTCAGTATCTGGTCGGAAATCTGGCGTCTTCGATCGCGAAATACTTGACTGCAACAGATCATATGGATGACACCGCCACTTTCTTTACGATCTTATTACACAGTCGTAATCCCCAGATGTTGGCGTTTTCCGAAGCGATGTTAATCAGGCGTTATGCACCGGCTCTCTGTTGGCAGAAGGTGCTAACGCAATCACTTCCATTGCGGTGGCACTGTAAACGTTTATTCCAACCTGATATGCGCCAGCGCGAAGTGCGTTCGTTTAACTGTTTTGTCACCGTGTCCTAAACCCATAAAACTGAATGTTTTTTGTGACTGACTGGTGAGACCATATAAGATGCTTGCATCTCGCACTGTGTGCCCGTTTGTTCTGTTGGTGAACTGGGTAGAGGCAACTGGGTGTTTCAAATAATAAAACTGTTTATTTTGTTATGACTGTCAAGTAGACAAACCGGAAAGCAATTTGTCAGACAATTTGTTCAAACAATTTAGATTTGGAGGGTCATTGTATGTTCAAACTGACATCAGACTACGTCAAGTCGATTACGGGAGCCGTGGCCACCATACGGCCTGCACAAATTTCTTCTGAGTACGCAATTGTGGATTGCATAACCGAAATCCGGTGACGTCCATGATGTCCAGGAAACAAATTTTGACACCTTAAGGCTGATGACAGAGCAAGCGGTAAATGGACTGAGGGGGAAATTCTGGTAAGACTTAGTGTTCTGAGTGAGCGGTGAGCGACAGATTTGCACTCGAAAATGGAAGCTGTCGCCTTTGGCTGATGTTCACGTTTACTGTGAAAAAGCTGCCTGATGATGCGACCGACATAAGCTGCTTCACCACTTTAAGTGAACCGGAAATTCCAAGGAATGTCGTATGTCTAGGCAGTCTATTTTTGTGTTGAACTCAAAAAACGGGGTTGAATCTGAACCAAATATACAAGTGTGCCGCAAAGTAGGCTATTCAATTACTTTACTTATTCTGCTGATCACGGAAGCTAGAAACACCTCGCCGCTTTAGTTTGACTTTATGTAAACCATTCTTTTTCGCAGACCTTACAGTCAGCTTCTTTCGAAAAGGTTGACTGGAAAGTCTATGAGAATACTACGGCTGCAACCAATTGTGAGTGGCGTTCAGTTTATATCTATTAAAAATCCACTGCTTACCAGTAACTTCTTTTTCACCGACGGGAAGTTGAAATTTGGTCTTGACAGAGTCATATGTCTGTTAATAATTTTCAAAAAACTTGTGTACCCTGCAAAAGTCCACTAACAAGCGTCATGTACACATCACTCTTGTCGTGCATGATGACTTCCGTAACCCTATAAATCAAAGCACGGATGAAGATTTTTACGTATGAGGACTTGAATGAAAAAAAAACGTAAGCTGAGAGTTCAGAGTCTCCTTTCTGTGACCAACTTGTCTACACTGAGCAGTATTCACGATGATTCAGTACCACATCCAAGAAGCTTATTCATCTATCCATCTGCAGGCCTCAAGTGCGAAGTCGGACATTGAATGTGATCATTTTGCCACAGCAAGCAGACGAGTTAGATCCATCGTCTGTTCGATTATGCACATGGTGTCGTTCATATACCTCTTGTAGAAAATACTGCCTTCGATAATTCCACGATACATAGTTCTTACTAGAGTGGCCATGGTAATGCACACCACCAGCGGATATGGTGATGACCATACAACAACGTTCTCATTGTAACTGTACCTTTTCAAAACATTAAAAAACGTACAGTCGAATTTCATTTCGTAGCAGTTACGCAGATGATGAGATTTCGGTTACACACTCCACAACTGTGCATTCACAGGAAAGTTCTTTAAGCTCTGTGTTTATCCTGACTCCCATAACCGACCTGACAAGTCCGAAGGTCAGTTTGGACAATTAATTGCATTCTCATTCAAAACTGTTGAACCTAATTGTACAACAAATTGTTTTTGATTCTGCTTGCCGTCAATGACGGTGATATAAATTATCGTTATTCACTTGACGATTAACAGTCCAAAACAAGCAGTTCACCAAACCCCGTTTTACTTTTATTGTACAAATGGAGACCAGTAGGAAAGTGTCTTGTTTAAAGTGCACCATTATCGTTTCTGTATGATCATGAATCCACCTGTTTGTCGTGTCGACAACAGTTATAAATTCAACTAAGAGCTAATCGTCCATTACATTGCGTTGTATAACAGCATTAATAACAACCAATCTGAGTTGTTTCTTTCAGACTCGGTTCAAGTGCAAGGCAGCATATACCTTATGCATATTTACAACAGCATTTGGTCGCTCACAACTCGAATGGTTTAGCGACGATGTTAACCATTTACGGTTCCCGAAGAAATACAACATCGGTACTAATCATGGACATGGAAAAGGCGGAATTGCTTGATAGTAAAAGTGGTCGCTGACTAGAAATGTCATCCGAGATGGCTGCTTGCAGCAGTCAGTGGCATATACTTCTTCTAAGATATTTCACGTCGTTGTTGAAGTGAGCGACAGCCCCAGTCACAGTACTTTCTGGTCAGCCTCGAGGCTGTTGTGATGATGATGATGACGAGTCGGTGATGTGAGTTCGTTATTCGGTGAGCTCGATTGTTTGAATTAGAAGTGACGCGAACAAGTGACAAACAGCTTTAGCACTAGAAGCGGCTTATCACTGTCTGGATTTTTACAGTACGGCTAGTGACATTTGGCTAGGCTATGCGTTTTTCTACACATAGAGTAAGGGAACTACCTTTGCTGCCCTATGAGACTAATAACTGGTATGTGGAGTCTTTACACTCGCTTTTGTGATCACGGAAATTGTGACAGAGGCGTTGAGTGTGACTAACCTCTTACGAATAAATAGCAGAAAGTGCTCCATTCGTAATTCTGTGAAAGTGGGATCACCCATCTTGCGCCAGCCAGTAAGTGTTTCAGATAACACAGCATTTTGGGAGTTACAGTTTTTGAACAGTTGCTACCTTCCGGAACGAAATCAAAAGCAGACCTTGTAGCACAAAGCAGGTCTCAGTTTATTGAGTCTTTATTAGTTATCTTCCAGACAAGACGCATCAGTGAAATGAGGAATTACAATTGGTGCCGACTCCTTGGCCTTCCTATTGGCCGTTTCGGCCCTGCTTGTAGCCCGTTTGTTTTAACGTGTGACGCACTTAAGCAACTTGTTTTTACTTCGATGCTCGTTATGAAAAATTCGATATTAAGGCAACGTACTATCCTGACTGGTCACCGCGCTGATATTCCAGTCTGCTAACGTTGTCGACAGTGATTGACCATTGACTACGTATCTATGCGTTTGTCCATTCCAATCTGTCTACAACATTTATCAGGCGCAACAGTTAAACGCAGGTGATCAAGCGGATTCTTCTTTGATAGTGTGAGGAGGCAAGTAGTAGCCTGCATGATAATGTCTCGCGGTACAGTGAAGGGTATTTACTGAAACAACTCGCAGACCTGTGTTAGTTCAGTACAGTTGGACAGAACGACGTGTACACATAGCGTGAAGTGAACCTACAGTCGCTCAGTTGTAACACTTACATCTTTTCGACCGAACCGTGAACTGGGTTTTGTACCCATGGGGCCTCAACACTAAAAACTAATAAATTTTTAATACCAGATTCAGGAGGCTGAATCATTCAGACTATCCAGAACGTGTGCATATGCGCCTGGCGACGCAAGCATTGGATAGCGTAATGCTTTACGCGCAACAGTGTGACATTAGATCATAATGCGTTTATGTTTAGTATCCAGTAGACAGACAGAAAGGTCCTGTGGATGACCGCTGACCGACAACAAAGGTCAAAATGGGTAGATTATAGTCTGGGACGCGTGGGCAATCGGGTCCAAATGTGAAATTCCTGAGCTCCTGGAGTGGCTTCGTAGCTCAACTGGTAGAGCGCTTGCCGCGGTGAGGCATGGCGTTTCTGTCGCTGGTTTGAATCCAGCCGAAGTCCTGACTTAGCACAGTTGAGTCTCATCTAAGATTATAGTTTGTTGAGAGGCCTATTTGGAAGAGTGAACAACAGTTTAAAAAAAGAGTGACTATCATCTTGATCCGAACGAAAAAGCCGCAACATCTGCTGATAGGTGTCTGATGTAACAATTGGTCTTTTCGCCAATAAAGGCGCTTAAGAGGATGTAACTAAATGGTACCACCATCCCCAGACTGTTTGGTCCACTTAAAACTAAAAGGCTGTGTTACTAACCCACCCGATCTTCGATATGAGCAATGTAGCATATGGCAGCTTGGATAATTGAATGATGAAACCTATCGCATCCGTTTAGGTACCCTTATCAGCAAATGTACACAAGATAATGTGTGTTCACATGTGGTTTAAAACTCTTAGTGTAGATAAATTCTTATGAAGTCCGGGAATTGGTAACAAATGTGTTGCACAAACTCCCCGAACAGGGAATGGCTCAAGGGATCTTGTAATACTCGGAATTAGGGACTTCGAATAGCCCTAGAAATCGCACTCGAATTAAAACCTCCCACGCAAGTACTGAGAAGAAGGCCTCGTACTGGTTGCAGTAATCAGTTAATATTCACGAGACAAGAAGCCAAATTTATGGATGTACAACAGTATTAGAGCAATCGCAGTCTATCATTGGCTGGTCGTATTAACAAACACAAGGTCACACAGTGAACGTTAATTGGTGCAATACATAACAAAGAAATAGGCGAACAACAGGAGGTGTAACATTGAGACTGGTTGTCCAATCCCGATGCAGTATTTTTAACGCGAAGTTTGGATTGGCCCGCTGTTAGATATTCTGTTGTGTCGGTGAATAGAGTAGATTTTCACCACAGGTCTCTCAGGGGAAAGGTCTTTACCAGGGTGGAATTCTATCTTTTACCTGAAGCTATTAACCCTTGAGCATAAATTTAAAGAACACCCCAGTAGATAGAACTAGATTCATTTTTGGTGAAAGCGCGTGTTTTTAATTACTTCCCACAACTCCTGACTTCTTCCAACTTATTTTGGAGTGTCATTAACCTAAGCAGTGAGTTGTGAAGCATTTCTAGGGTTAACGTAGTTAATTGTAAATAACCACGAACACTTTCTCTAAGTGTGATACACAAACAAGCATCTTAGTAACACCAACCGCATCGTAGTCATCACCTTCATTCAACTTAGCGGCGTCTGTCTTTTTCGGCTTAAGCTACCTCGTTTTTCTCCCAAGCAAGAAATGTAACCATTTCAAGCCATCCTTCAAGCGACAAACTAAAACGCACGCATTTATCCGGCGTTCCACATACGGCAAGTATAAAGACGGCACTCTCGACGGTTACATCAACAATGGCATGGATGCCGCACAGAAGTTTTTCTTTCTCTTCAGGCTAAATTTTCAAAAACAGGCCACCAATATCAATTCCTGGACTATTTCTAAGGTTGGAAATCCGGTGAGCAGAAGCGTGTGTGTGCACTTAAAAAACTGCTCAGTGGGAGTTTTAGATTTTAACCTGGCTGTATTTATCAGTAGGAAAAGTTTTTGAAGTTCAAACAGTGTATTCTGTGATCAATTATTTCTGTAGGGAAGGGCTCTTCTTGCTTGGAAACCGGTCAAACCGCATGGAAAAACTCCACCAAACTCGTCACCATTTTACATTCAATATGCATTGCGGACTTTACGGTAGTCGCTGTTGGGAGTCGGAGGATGGTGGCGATGGTCACTCAGCAGGTGGCGTATCACACCTCCACTTTGTGACAGACACCCAAGCATCTAAACTCCCTTGTTCAGTCGGTGGTCGTGGTAACTGTAAACTGTTTCTGATTAGGCTGCCTGACATGCCCTCTGGGATTGTCGCCATTGTAGAGGGGTCCCAATGAAATAAGTCAATTTGCTATGATCGCTGCGTGCCTAAATTTAGTGCTCGAGGCGCATTTACTGAAAGTTCTCTCATACATTCTTCACTTTAAGTGGGTAATTAGCGCTTTCCCTTTCAATTATGTGATGGAACGCTGGGAAGCGCAACGAGACCAGGTTGGTGATGTTTCCATATTGGGGAAAGTGCAGCCAGTATAGGTAACAACGCACGCGAGTGAAGCGCAAGCCTGTCAACGTTAGCCTATAAGGGTAACAATCATTTTTTGCGCCGACGTAGTTTCTAAGAGGCGCATTTGGGCATCGGGAAAATTCGCGACAGATGATCGAGGAAGTGAAACTTCAAAATCTGTGCTGGTTTGGTCTGTTACTCCGTATTCCCACCGCACATCGTGCAGTGTAAATGCCGCTCGTTGGGAGAACCCGCAAGAAGGCCTGGCGGTGAAGTGGTAATGGACTATGAAAACCTCGATTACCCCACGTCGAGGGGGGGGGAGTTGAGGCTATCCAAACAGCTGCGTAAGAAAGCTGTTGGACAGCAGCGTCGCAGTCGGTTGGTAGTCTGTACCTACAAGTTTGTTGATTCTTCCTTTAAATGAATCTTCATTGTTTTTAATGAATGAATTGAAAAGAACACAACTGTGCGAGGAAGTTGTAATACTCAAGGTTTCAACCACTGCTGGTGGCCTTCCTTGAAACACAAATGGTATTTGAATGCTAGGGCTGCAACCAAATGTGAATGATGTTCAATTTGAATAAAAGTTGTTATAAACAAAGGAGGCGGTTACGGCTACTGGTGCCAAGATAAAAAAAACTGCTTTGGTTGCCTTCCCAATTCTTATGTTTCGCTCTAACCCGGTGACTTTCTTCTCTACCCGAACAATGCTTGTCAAACCTCTTTTGGTGATAGCCATGGTTACCGCAACACGCTTGGTGAGCTTCCTAATGCAAACAAAGTTTACCACACACGCCCAGGTGACCTTTCAGATCCAGACAATGTGTACTTTGCTTTGCGTACCGGTCTTAAGATCCGAGACACTACTGTGCAAATGCCTATCTGCTTGTTCCCACCTGTCCTCCCTCAACTGGACTGTTTCCTATCCGCTGGTCTATACGTACTTAATTCATATGCGTGCAACTTCCACAGATATTGGCTAACCGGATTCGCAGCTGCTTATTAGCCCTAACCGACTGTTCATCGTTGATTGTTGTCCCGGTCCCAAACAGATAAGTTGGTGTTTGCTTTCTTATATTTCTCGTGAAGGTAAACAACTGAAATTTGTTATACTGTTTACCTCATTGATTACGTTGTTACAGGTACCGTAATAATCGATTAAGTTTGTTTTGTATTCCGATATCCGAATTATCCACGCTTTACTCAGCGTTCTATGCATAAAGTTGTTACCCAGTGCAACTAGGTTGTCTGTTGCTTGTAGTAGTAATCCAACAAAGAACCCTTTCTAGGATGCCACAAGCTTCCAAGAAGTGTCGAAATACATCTTCTAAGCTAGCTGGGAGCCCGCTTGACCAACACCGTTAATAGCGAAGTAATTACATATCTTGCCGGTAGTGACGGCCGCGTTGACCCAATGCCGGCCTATCATGTAGTTTACGCATTCCTAACCAGCCACCTCAAGCTGGTCAAACAACGGAGGCTAACCACCGCGGAATTAATTGTTCTTCCTTCTCAAAAGTAAGTAGAAGAACCCCAGCTGCTGTCGTGAGTGGTCTCAGTTTACACCCAAATTTCGGCTTCGAACTTTGTGACATACCTGAGTGCGGTTCTCTAAAACACGTATCGCCAACACCGGTGATTCACTGTTTGAATGGTTTCACCAGTTTGTTTGGAATTATGTAATTAATTATAAGAATCACTGATGTTCTGTTTCCCCTCTTTACAATCTTTAGGTATTGTTTTAATTTTGTTGAACTTATGTACTTAAATTGAACTGATGACTAATTACCGAAAACAACTGTTTTTCATTGTCGTCCCCAGAAACGCATAATTTTTAACCAGATCAACAAGGTAAACTAATTTTTAGAATTCCTTCTAAAATAGTAGCACAATAACCCAACACTTCGCAGAATATTCCATAACAGTAAATCATAAAATGCCTGCTTTTATTGTTTAAATCGCTGTCGTCGCTACTCGTCGATATATGGAAACAGTTTTAAAAGTCGCTTGTCCTCTACAAAAACAATCATAAATTTCGCGGAAGTTAATATCGCAAAACCAGAAGATCACTAGTAGCCAAACCACATTAGTACTTCAAAGATTCCTCCTGAAATCTGAGTCATCTCATATTGTACACTGTGCAGAGGCCGTCGCTTGTGGAAAACAATTGCGACGGCACATTGTCTGGCCATGCGAATTGATGCAACTGGCTGGATGTGTGGTCATTGTGGCTCTAGGCAGACACATTCATCCCAGACAGGTTACTTCTGCTTCCTTTGTATTAAGAGAGGCAACTCTGAGGACGTTGGAAAAAGGCAATAGTTTGAATTCCAAGCAAAACCACATATTGGTGGATCGGCAATCCGGATAAGGACACTGAGCATGCTGAAACTAGCTCTGCATTGTTTGTACGGGTTCATATTCCCGATCCTCGTTAAAAACTTGAAATGGCGAGGATATGCATTACTGACGAGCTCTAATGAGAGCGAAACTCGAGTCTAGTACTTTTTTCGAAGGAGGCCGACTGGAAAGTCTATAGGAATGCGACAGCTGCGATCAATTTTGGGTGACGTTCAACTTGAAATTAACCAAATCCCCGACTACTCACCAGTAGTCTAAAATATCGCCCAGCAGGTTTAATGTGATCGAAGATTTGGACCTGTATAGGAAGTCCTAATCGCGGGGTTGTCGACTGGAGTTAACAGACGGTAACTGTGTCTTCTATCGAGACGATCGGGCAGCCTGATCATTACTCACAAGCCAAAGTGGTTGAGCGTTCACATATGATAATTCGGTCGTGCCTAATGTGAGGTCAATGGCGTAGTGGTAAACACGGTTGACTCATGAACAACGTGTCCGTGGTTCAAGTCCCGGCAGTGGCAATTATATGCACTACTGACGAGCTCTAAAGAGAGCGGAACTCGAGTCTAGTGCTTCTTTGCGAAAGGGGCCAACTGGAAAGTCTATGGGAGTGAGAAAGCTGCGATCAGTTATGAGTGATATTCAACTTGAAATATTGTTTACACATCGTTGAAACATAAAAACTTCACGGTATCTGTCTGTAACATGACTCAACATTTTCCGCAATGCTCAGGCGTAGTGAGACACTCCGCATTTCCAGCAATGGTTTCTAAGAAGTGTAATAGCCGGTCCTTTGGAATGAAGACGTTTTAATGTCCTTTGCAGTAGATCGCGATAATCTCATCCCATGCTCTGCTTTATGTTAGAATTTACAATGCCCCACCTCCTCTAGTTTGGACTGAGCATGTGAGAGTTTGTACTCAAGTAGGCGGTGCTCGGAAATATCAACAAGACAACAGGGAAGGTGTATCGGATAAACCAGTTGGCGTAAAGGCTGTATGTGTTTATAATGACCCTATGACACTCAGTACCATTTAGTTCAACACTGCGTTCAATTTAATGACTTCCGTTACGTAACGTATCATCGAATCGAGATGCTTGTCCAGCTACTAGGACAAACAGAAGGAAATTTCTTATGTTGATCCGAGTATGTTACAACCCGGTAGATCACCAGAACTGCGAACTAAGTCACCGGCAGTCGAAGCATCGCCCAATCACTTGATGAGTTCTGTTACCTCGGCTTGGAGATATATCTTAACCGAGAATACATCGTTTCAAATATACCCATTAAGATAATGACAACAAAGACATATAGGCGAACATATGTTTTCGAAAATTCATCTTCAGGCCGGTACAATTGTATAAGGAGTTAACAGAGTTAGATCGAGATATCGAGCAGACTTATTACAGAGAAACTAGGTCACTGGTCAGTCGAATTGGCGATGACTTGATTGGTCGGTTACGTCGCGCTTGTCCATTGGTTTGACCGCGCAGGTTGGCCATCGATCCGGTGGATTTGTGGCCATGGTAGGTGCAGCGCTTGAACAAGCCGTTTTGGATGACATAATACCGGGTCAAGCAGCCTGATTTCAATCGCCTCGGCAGTACAAAGTGTTCTAATTTGGATCCCTTTTGATGGGTTGCCTGACACGCGATATACCACTTTGAAGGCTTGATCAGTGTTCACCTGGTGTCCGCTCTCAACGAGATGAGCGAGAATAGCACTGTTGACCGATCGTGATTATCCGTGCTCCAGCCACCGTCGATGGTGTTGTCGGATTCGTTTCGAAAGTTGTCTTGACGTTCGACCAATATAACATGCTCCACAGGAACAAGTAAATGAGTAGATACACATAGATGGGGTCTGAACTGTCAGTCTATCTTTGTTATAAAACCGGAGAATTGGGGATGTAGAGAATTGAATACAGAGTTCAGCTGTAGCATACGTCCTGCTAATTGTCTAGTTGAGCCTATTTGTTAGCCATTCTGTGGCATTGTCACCCTCGAACGGTACTCAGATAAACACCGGCTTCTTTCTTACTTCATGCACTTCAGGTTTAGGTGATATTCTGATCATATTTCTGGCGATAAATCGTTCCGGGTAGCCGTCATCATGAAGCACATTCCTTATGAAGTCGAGTTCACTTTCTAACGTATCCGTTGAACAAATTTTGTATGCTCTATCAGTCAGGCAGCGTACTGGATTTCTCTTCTGTTTTAAGGGTACAAAACTGTGAAAGTTTGTGTAATGACCTGTCCACGTATTCTTTCGGTGGATTCTGCGTTGAACGGTACCGTCTATTCGTCGATGTAAATGAACATCTAAGAAAGATATCTCGTCTTTAGTCTCCTCCTCAAGTGTAAACTTATCTGACTGATGGGCGCGATTGAATATATCGAGTACCGTGTGCACATTATTATTCGAACTGGCTACAATAAATATGTCGTCTACGTATCGGTGGTATTGCCTGAACTGGCTGATAATGGATTGAAGCGTAGTGCGTTCAAGTGTTCCCATGAATATATCGGCCAGGAGAGGTCCGAGCGGAGATCCCATTGCTACGCCATCCGTCTGCCGATACAGCACACCGTTGAACAGCAGTTGTACATCAAATGTGCAACGGAGCAGAATTTCTTTCAATTTTAGTGGTGGTAAACCAATATCGATTCCGGTCTCAGACACGTAATCACAAATAAAATTGACGGTTTCTAGCAGCGGTACGTTTGTGAATAAAGACACTACGTCTAACGAGCATGATTTCTGTGAATTCATGTTAACGTTCTGTATGCATTCGATAAATTCAAACGTATCACGTAGACTGAGCGGGGCAATCGCTTTCCGGACGGGTTTGAGCAGTTTCACTAACCACTTCGCCATTGAGTGGTAAGGCGAATTCATCATATCAAGTATTGGGCGAACCGGTACGCCAGGTTTGTGGACTTTTGGTAGTCCATAGAGACGGGGTATAGTAGAAGCCTGTGGTCGTAGTTGCTCATAAGTCGTGGGGGTTATCAGCTTTTCCTCTTTTGATGACTTAAGACACTTAGTGATCTGTTGTTCGGCATACTCGGTTTTGTCCCTTTCGTTGGCAACTCTACGAAACTTGGTCTGGTCTGCAAGAATGTCATTCAATTTCCCGATGTAATCGCTTCTATTCAGGATGACAATTCCAGCTCCTTTATCTGGTCTGCTGAGGAGGATACCTGGATTCTGTTGAAGCAGCCTCAATGAATCCACGTGCTCCTTAGTTAAAGGTCCTCTCTGTCTCGATGTACGCTTACGGTATAGCTGGCAGCAGTTAACAAGTGTAGTTTCAAATAATTCAAGGTCATCTGACGAACGCGGGATTAAGTCTTGCGTCTGACCGAAAAGATTCTCAAATTGTACCTCAAGTTCTAGGCGTTCTTTCTTACGTTGTGGTCAGCAAAACTTAGAACCAAGTGAGAGCGCCTCGATTGTGATACGATCAAGATGTAAATTTGAAAAGTTGTGTACGTACCTTTCTGGTTGCCAGACGAACTCAGAAGAAGCGAGCTTCACTATCGCGCAGTCTCTGCTCTTCCAGGCCTCAAGCAGAATTCCCAAGTCAACCAGAAAGGTACGCACACAATTTTTCAGCACAGTTGTCTCATAAAGCTTGGCTGTATTTCTAGTCCTGGTTATGACGAGCTCTGACAAAAGAGCTTCTTTTCGGTAGGGTATGATTAAAGATCCTATGGAAGTGCAACTGCTACAACGAATTGTGAACTGTGCTCAATTTACACCGATCAAGATGCTCCACCGCTCACCGAACATTAAGACAGATCAGTTGTCATTCAGCCCCACTCATTGGTTGTCTTTGTGGTATTAGTTTTATGATTTTAACAGTTTTGTGCGAATTCATATTCACCGTATCCAACTGAGCATTTAGGTACGAATACGTGCACAAACTGAGACAATCTTTTGGACTCAGATCAACGGATGATAGACTCAGATTGAACGAAAACTTGAAATAGCACAAGCTGCACATGTTTTACCGAGATCAGTGTGAACAAATGCAAATTTACATGAACCGTCGCTCGATAACGCGCAACTATTCATTTCAGGAGAATATACCGGGACTAGTAGATAGACGAAGCCTGGTTATGCGAAACCCATACTTTTGTTTAGCTCAACAATATAGAAATCGAGGGAGGGTTGACGAAGTGACATATGATTGATAATAATGAGGATATTCGCCTCTCCATTGTCGCCCGAACAGATTGTGGATATATTCCAGAGTGACAGCACTATCCCGATCACTCTACACCCGAGAGCGGTCTGTGGGAGAGTTTCTGTTCAAAAACGAGGACGAGAATTTTGACATCTGTGAACAAGAGGTACCAGATAAGAGTTAATGTCCGTCAAACCGTCAGCTTTGGGTTCACCACTAAGACTGCTGTAAAATACTCATGTCTTCATAAGCTTACCTGCTAGACGCCCTGCTCAACCTGTAGCGTTTGCGGCTGAACTGCATTTGGCATTCATTTCTGTTTGTCTGACCCCTTGGTGGCATGTCGCGGAGGATACCGAAATCCGGAGAAAGCGATGTACACATTAGAAGCTTAATCATTGTGTTCGACATCAAAAGTTTATCCAAAAATTACTTCAGTAACTGATTATCCGACGAATTTCATGGATATATATGTTCTACGTGTAATAGAACGTTCAACAAATGAAACCTTTCCACTTTTCACTAATGAATCAAAAGTATACATTCAATTACAACCTGTACGCGGTATGTTTGGCCGAAATCGTAATTAAAGTTCTCTAAGACAAAAAGTTTTGTGCACATATGGACATTTTAACGCAGCTCGATATCGTGTCTTACCGGATTGGGCGTCCATTAGGGTACTTCACAATGACGAAACAATCTTTTGGCATTTTCTTATCTAACTTCAAGAATGTTTTGAAGGCTGTCACTTGTATTTACAGATGATCCCCTGATGTTTCTCAAAACTGTTGCGTAATTGCTCCAAACACTCGGTAAACCAGACATTGTATTTAGGGTGACCACTGATATCAAGACACAGTATTCATATTTGAGTCTATATTCAATTCAATAAACGTACTATGTAAGCTGTTGCAGTGGCAGAAAGGCGTTTATTCCTGCCAACTATATTTCCAAAGGATAAAAACTAGACCGAATATATTAAAAGGGCATTAGATCTTGTGATACGGCCACGGGTCCAATGTTGCTTCACATATGCAAGGACAATGGGTTAGTAGCCGTTGTCCACAACACGTTCCAAGTTGCATTACTAATAAGTAGTTTGACAGATTTATGATTTCAAGTGAGACCCTATTGTGAAAAGTCAGTGCTTCGGCTGGATTCGAACCAACGACAGAAACACCATGCCTCAAAGTGGCAAGCGCTCTACCAGCTGAGCTACGAAACCACTTTAGAATCCACATTAATTTGACTTTTTTTAAATTCTGTTTTAGATGGTTAAAAATCCCCAGAGTAGTCATCAGAAAACAATAGTGTAGCGAACAAGCTCGTTTTCGGTTATTCATCATCAGGCTAATTACATAACAGTTTGTATGAAACAGGATTGTCAGGGCGAAACAAACAACAAGTAGCAAGTACAACTTCACGGGTAAAACACTAACTAAGGTCACCTCTTGACCGTTCTGAACAGTTCCGCTAATTACGATTGAATCAGTCGTTTTTTTCTCGAGGACGGAGGCGGTTTTGAGCGGAAAATGGTGGACTTCCTAAGAATTCCTTTGTAGGGGACGTGTTCGCACCTGTAGTCAAAATCTTTTCTGCTGATTTAATAACATGAAGTGTTTGACCATCGAAACGTCAACAATCATATAGTTCGGCGTTGACTGATCTGTTTGGAGCCTCCAGATTAAAGTTGAGAGTTTCGGGATTTCGTACAATCGAAGCCCAGGTCTTTCGTAAGTGGGGCTTATAAAATGACTTCCGAACCTTCGTAGGTCAGGATGATCGCAATCGGTGCAAACAGAAACCAGATTGTCAGAGCTATGAGCAAATCCATTTAGACTGTCTTTGTCCAGAACATGTGTGCGACATTGAAAAATGTGGGAGACAAATCAGCGTCCAAAAACAGACGGCTGCGTCGAAATTGTCCCCAATATGTGTGTTCATCTTGATGAGGACTCGTCCATTGTGAATAGGCATGATTTAAGTCCAATCTTGAAAATTTCCTCATCATTAATTTTCGCATTTAAACTTTGTATCATGGGTATGGGGTAATGTTTGATAGCCGTGGCCGGGTCTACTGGTTGATTAAAATTGCATCCACAGTTATGACACTTTCAGATTTTCGAGTTGGGAGGATTGAATCGGACTGATTACGCGGATAAAGATGTTTCAGCGCAGGTTTTGTGCAATTTGAAAATGGCGGAGATCAGTTTTTGTTAAGCTTTTCTGAGATCGAAAGTTTCACTTCCAGATTGGCTTGTATATCGGTTAGACTAACAAGGGTGCTACGGTTAAGCTTGTTAGCATATTCCCTGTATGGGCATTCTATCCGTACCGACAGCATGACCAATTTCGATAGCTAATTTGCCATGGTGTGGCTACAGATAGAACGCGACTAGTTGGTAGGTTTACACTTAGTTCTTTCAATGTGCTAAAGTTCGGATGAGCTATCTGTGTGTGTGTGTATTGGTGAATCAGTTAACACAAATACCTTAGGACAATGTCCTCAACGAAGTCAGTGGAACAGTTGTCATGACGCCCATTCAGGTGTTCTGTGGGATATGCATGCTATTGCTGAAAGTGACTATCTCACTCCTTCTAAATTTTTGCAGCATCGTAGTAGACAATCGTATAAAAGTGTTGGAACCAATCGTTTTCTATGCTTCTGTAATAAATGTAATTAAACGGTTGATTCCAGTCACCACCAGCGAAGCAGTAGATAGCTATTTCCATCTTACTGGGCCTCATCAGCAGCACACTTGCCAGGGAATCAAACATACCATATGCTAAAAGTGTTGGATTGTTAAGCCACTAGAGATCTATTTAGTAGACCACGTGGTCATAAGCACGGGGATTTAAGAAAGATAAGCAGACTACTGCCCTTAGTTACTGCACTTCCTTTTCTCATGGATTGAAAGCGATCAACTATTCTGTAGTTGACAAGCACCTACCACGTTCCCAGGAATGAATGAGAGAGGCTTTGGCAGAGTTGATCACAGTGATCACCAACGAAGTGGTGGACAGATGTTTCCACCCTGTTGGGTCCCATTCGTAAATAAGTGTCATATCTTGAAAGAAATATGCGTTAGTTCTACAGATTCTGTTTCGTTTAAGAGCCTGTGGTGATTACTCAACAGCATTTGAAAATCCTCCGGGATCAGGATGGTATACATGCATATGTATACCACTTGGCATATTTTGTTGCATCTCATTAAATGTATGCATTAGCACTACGAAAAACAAAACGTAGAAACGCACCACTGCCACGTTGACATAAGATACGGCGGCAGTCTCAAATTCAAAATCATTCCTTTTGTTGACATCGGAGGGATTTTCACCTGTAGATCTTGATAACCTCAGCAAATCTGAATGAGTTCTTACAGTGAATAGTGTAAGCACTTTCCACCAGTTTCATCATTTTGACCTTTCGTCGAAGTTCAGTAACTGAGACATGCAACTGTTGACACTTGTTGCTATTTTTCAGTTACTTGATCCATCTTAGTTATCACAGTCTGGTATCATCTTTAGCACATGCTGGAATAAGCACAGCTAACAAGTGCCCAGTTGTCTTTCTGTTCTGTTCGTATAGGTGACCAAGGAGTCAAATGCAAATTAATAAATAATTTATACTGGCCTGTGGAAGTCCGTTTTTTCTCTTCAAATGATCACATGGTGTATGTATAGTGTTCATATTTGACGACTGATCTGACTTAAGTGTATAACATCGCCGCCTGTAAAGTGACGTAACTTTGAGGTAATTGTTTTTTAAATCTGTTTAACGGGTCAATTATGTCTTCAGTACCCTTCCCCTCCAGGTATTCGTTTGTTTCACTGGTCTCAATTGGCCGAGTACCTGAACAGCGTCTTCCTGGCACGACTATGTACAGACGAATCCATGTTAGCACTACCCTGAAATAGAGTTGCTGAGGTGTGAAGATTACACACACCACACATGCTTTTACTTGCCTCGTGCTGAACTGGATGCCCTATATTCTGGTGGATTTCAGATTGTTAGCGCTGGGCACCTCCGCTGGGAGGCGCACGCCAGAGATGACAGACTCATCGAACGGTGTCCTGTTAAGATCCATGCTATCCATGAGCAACTCAGCATATCATGAGCTAGCAAGATGGCTTGTGAACTTCCTCAAACCCATTCGTGGATGTTTTATTTCCTATTGTGAGAAAGACTATGGAATTGGCAAAAACTCTGGAGAATATGCTGAGTTGCATTAAAACATACTCTTTTGATGTCGATTCTTTATTCACGAATCTACTTCTGCATGAAACAGTTTGTTTTTTTATACGCTTATTTTCCGCCTGAATTTGTCACCGTATGTTTCAACCGATTACCCTAGAGATTTGATACTTGTATGCAGCGAGAATATTCCGTTTCACTTTGACAGTACTGCTTATAAGTGGATTGATGACAGCAGTCGGAGGCCAGTTAGATCCGGCCTTACCTGACCCTGGAGATAGTTGAAGGAGAATCATCGAATACAGCCGATAGCAGCGATTAACAAACGATGTCAACGATATTGGTTTTTATGGATGAGATACATTTTAAACAATTGTACTGAATTTATCCCACCCTAATTTAACAGTTTCTTGTGAAAAAAAGATTATGGGAAGCCTACCGATTTTTGGAAATTTTGATCAGCTGGCGTAAAAATGGTACAGTACAACACGCGGTATAGCAAAATGCAACACGGAGTGGCCAATACCTTCGATTTTCTCGTTTGCCGTCATGGTATCCAAGCACGGCCTAGTCCGAACCCTGGTGCAAAGAGCCAAACAAATAGTTACTGACGACAGCACCAAAAAAGTAGAAGAATATCTGAAGAACGTTTAACTAGTCAGTGGCTATTCAGAAAATTGTGCAGATATCCACCTCATGCCACAGATAAGCAAAATTCACACGGAGACTGCTTTTAAGAAGCAAATTTAGTTAAACTTCACTTTCAAAGGTTATCACATAGCAACCGAAGTGGGAGGAAAGTTACGTTCAACGCTAAATAGTACCTACGCAGTTGCTGAATTGCCAATGTTGCGCCCCACACGAACTGTCGTCTTCCATGTTTCCATCTCTGATCCAATGGAACACTACCTCTCATCTAGTTTATCCGTTCACCTGCAATGGCAGTGACAGTCATATTGGCAGGACGAGCCGGAGCTAACAACAACGGCTAGCGGAACGCATTCCCAAATAGTTATTGGACGGAATGACACAACGAACATTAATAATTCAATGGCTAAGCCAGAACCTGATATCATCAACTGTTAAACACCTCTCGGATACACGCCGCTTGAATGACCCGTTAACTTCTTTAACTGAGTCGTTAAGTAATCGAAACCCTAAGCTGTTGGCAGTCACGCAAGTTGATGAACTTCCATTGTAGTTGGAAATTGTGGGTAAGTTTCCGGAAACAAGAAACAATTTTGTAATTTTTATTCCGGTTTAGACATGGGTATGTTGGCCAGAGGAGGGCCCAATAGACTCCTCAAAACGGCATTGTCATTCTCAAATTTTTCAACGACAGTACACATTGACAGTGATTTTGCCTAGATGCAACAAATATTCACGGTCAGTTCACGGCAAACTGATGTTCCGCTGTACATCTCCAATGCCCGCGTTAATTTTCATATTTTCTCTCATAGAAGCATTGATGTTGTATCCATGGTGGTTAGGTGGCAGCTGTTACTTAACTAAGCTCCTTAGGTCAGTCATGTTTATAGCTGGTCTCCCTCATAATGAATGTTCCAACAGCTCCACAAACCACTTTGCTAGACAGTGTTGAGCCGAATTTATCATAGATAATAGTGGTTTGAATGAGGCTTTCGGCTTGTTAAATTTCGGTGAATCATATATTTGAAGTGTCAGGGTCCCCTAAGAGTTGAGAAGGCTGTCCTCCGGGACTATCCGTATTGTTTGTCCCGCTTTGGCCTCCTTCGTGCACGAACTCATGACTATCATCATTTTTAGTTTTGAGTGGTACCTGTGGGTACATTAGCTTGGGCTGCAGTTGGTCCTGACATTGGTCTACGGAGGTACAGAGTAATAAACAAGTACGAATGTATAGCGAAGAGGAAAAAAATAAAACAGTTGAATTCCGCAAAACAGAAGGACCGACGAGTTTGCAAATGCAGGCTCGCAACCGATGTTTGCTTTCAATCGCTCGTATCGGGTGGCACCAACGAGTAAACAACAAAGAGGTTAGGAAGCGAGTATTTGGCACTGATTGTCAAACGAATTCTTTCGTTCAATCCTTATACTTGCACAAATTTAGGTGGTTAGGTCATGTATTGAGAATGCCATCTAGTCATCTGCTACACCGAGCACTGTTTGCCGATACTGCGGCCGACTGGCGGAAGATGGCAGGACAGATGATGACCTAGAGTAGCGAAATGAAATCGTTCACGAAGGGGTTGGTCACTGTAGATCGGGTTCTTCTCCAGGGCTGAGGTCCTCGTGACCCACAGAGTCGGTGGCTTGAGACGTTAGGTGAGATGGCGGTTAACCAAGCTCAGTGGCATGAATATTGTCGTTGTTTTGCCGATTTGTCTATGAACTGAGTGTGCTTAATGACGCGGGGCAGTGAAATCCGTAAAGAAGCTGTCTTGCTGATGACGCCTTACTTTCACTTACAGCTTGGTTGTTTGTTTGCAAGGCGTAGGAGCCTTGATGTTGTATGTATGAATATAGACTTAGCTATTTTTGGTAATCAGGTCCGTTCTCTCTTTTCCTATACAGGGTTTGCTCTTTTTCCTTCGTGGTTGTGTGGCAGTTAAGCATTGGTGTGAACCACTGATGTATTACTGTCTATTATGATGATGATGACTGCGATACAGTGCCATGTCAGAGAATGTTTTCAACCAGAGACGTGGATGGTCGCGAACTCTCCAACCAGATAAACGGTACTTATCAACTTTCCTAAACGAAATGGTCGAGGCTTTCGTAGCACGTGACTACTTAATCGGCTGACCGCCTTACGGTTCCTACGAACCATCAGCAGCCGCAGTGAATGACGCGCCGTGCGGTAAACGTTCCATCGCCGTACGGAGTTTGCGACCCAACCAGCGAAACCTGTGTATTCTAGTTATCTCAATTATCGGTCACGAACTTAAGTGTTTCCCAACTACGCACCGACGGACTGTCGCGTTGTTCACACGGTCGGCTCACATGATACAGGCTAACGGTTGGAGATAACGGCTATCGAATACCGAGAGTCTATGATGTACTCCGCACGAATGGACCAGTTCCCTGATTCATTGAGCAGAGCTGAACGCACATACAGTGTAAACCCTGCTTTCAATAGACAAATGATCGTCCTTGAGACATGATACGTGACGTTGACTGGCGAACAAATTACGAGATTTCACTGTCGCTGTAGGCACCCTGTCAGCAGTATTACAGGCTGACGAGATAACACTACCCAGGTAGGTAAGACGATCGACAGTCTCCAGCGGCCTGTCAGTAATAACAAGGATAGGATCAATGTCATTCCATCCTCATATCGAAACTACAATTGGAAGGTGCAAAGTGCATACCATATAAGCCAGCCATACCAGTTAACAGGTTCAGCAAGCTCCACGTATTCTCTGTTGAAGAACCAAGTAAAGCAATGTGGTCCGCATACTCAATATCAATCAGCTTGTAACCTGTCAGAAGCGCCAATCCGAGATTCTCGGAGCTTCTGAGTGCTCCTTCAAGGATATCTGCTGTATTCGTACTTGGGTGTAAACAGCAGTATAGCTTACAGGCTGTGACAACAGTAGAGAGAACACGACTTAGTAGAAGTACAACCATATTGTCCCATTTATCAGCGGTAGCCTCATTCTTATGTGCGTGGATGAATGAACTATTGCCCATTGAAGGCGCAACCAATCGTTCGAGATAGCTGCCCATAAATACACACTCCGCACTCATAATGGGAATACAACGAGATCATCAAAATACCCTACTTCACTGGGACTCCTCTGTGATGAAGACAGCCCTGGGTAGCGTGCCGGACAAACGAATCAATAACAGACTTTAGATCTACAAATACTACGACCGTTGACTGAGAAAGAGAGTGTCGATGTTCCAGTGTCTGTCATTGTGGTAAAGATACGATCGATACACCTGCGACCAGGCTGAAAACCTGCCTGTTATGCTATTTTATGGTTTCCTGTGTTTCAGAAGTCGTCGCAGTGGGAGACCCGTGATGCAATATACACAAGGCTAACACCCTTGTGGTTGTTACATGACGTCTTGGTAACTTTCTTGAAGACGGGAATGATTGTTGATAAGTACCAGTCATGAAACACTTCTCCGGTCTACCATATGGAGTGGGTGAGTGTAGTCAGTCCAGACAGCAAACTTTCACTGCTATCATCGAGAAGTGCTGGGCGACGAAAGTCCGGACCCGAAGTACCATTAAGTTTCGATAAGTTGACTTCCGAAATCTACTTCACTTTTCGACGGAATGGTAAAACCAATCATACGATCCCCATCATCCATAGCTGAATAAGCTGATTTGGGTCAGTTGAACTGCTCCTGGAAGTGTTCAACCTGTTTGTAAAATCACCGCGACAAGCTGGAAATTCGTGAGTCATCTTTTTCACACATAGTCTCACTAACACCTTGCTGATAGCTAGTGCAACCACGAATATGAAAAAAGCAGTCATCCATTCCTTGATAAAAATTCCCTCTTCACCGGTTTGACTTGCATAGAGAAGTAAGCCTCATGGTCTTTAAGCAGACTCTTCCTAAGCTGGGGATTGCGTTCACAACAGTCTTTGTCGTATTCGTAGTCAAAGGAATCAGTCGACGCTGGTTCAAAAGTTCTGCTGGATCAACCGAAATCCACTTTTGTCGTATTTGCTGTGGTCCTCTGAAATAGACCTCTTCACAAGTGGTCTAAATACCTGTTGAGATTCTTGCCCAGTACTCATTTCGGTCACTCCGCTGATATGACCAAGGTAGTCTAACTAGCAGTACTGTTTGATAGGCGTTTCGTGTGTTCTTATCGCTCAATTTTCAACTGAGCACTTTATGAATGTGAGCGAACGACCTCTGGTTAGACGATACAATAAAGCGGGCACGAACATTGGTTTGATTTGGGTCAAGGTGATTATCTCAAAATAAGTAACGGCTGAGTTGACGGTGACATGATCAATTTGCGTCCATGGTTGAGTCGCACAAGACGAATTATACATGATGCATTATCACGGGTGTTACAGTGCGCTACTCGATATAGAGTATGTGAGATGCGTACAACCGTAAGAGGCGATCGCCATTGTCAGTGAGTAATGCTCGGACAGTGAACATAGCACCCAGCTGCTTCTCGTCTGGAATAAAACGACTGAGTTGTGTATTCTTATTATCAGCAAGCACAACAATACCCGGAAGCTTAGTTCATCACAAATCAAAGAGAACAATGTAGAAGGCGTTGTTGACAATATCTGAACTGCTGTCTGTCTGGGCGTACGAAATATATGACAAATAAGAGTCGTTTTGGCCCGTGTCGATGGACTCTATCTGAGGGTCTTTCTGATCTTGGACACAGACGATCATTCACTGAGGTCCAGCCGAGCAGCTTCTGCTCTGCCTTAAAGCCCAAAGTAATCCCCCACTACAGCCTGACCGGCTACATTGACACCAGAACCCTCACAGAAATAACCGTCGATGCATAGTGTAGCGAAAAGGCGTCCAATAAAGCACAATCTTTATTGTCCAACTCGCTAGTTCACATGCTCCGCGCGCGCTCGCGTTTATGAGTCAGCATTCCAGTCCACAACACCCCCAGGTTTCCGTTCACGCGTCGTGTGCACTTCTACCCGGTTTAGGTGT